>JARJDU010016265.1:0-15212 GCA_030264695.1 Lissagria laeviuscula | reverse complement strand
GATTACGACCAGGATATTTGATATTTTTACAAAATTCAAAAAGTACATTATTAAGCGAATAATAATATACGCCCGTAGCGGGGCCAAGTTTGCGATTTTTACCTTCAACTCGATATATTAGCCGCTAAAGTCAAAGTACGTTTTTCGAGATTTTCTAAATTAATTTTAAAATTTTTCCGAATCGCAATTCAAAAAAATGAAACGATTGGGACATAGTTTTTGGCTGTTATAGAATTACCAACAAAAAAAATAGAAAAAAAGGGTTACAATCAGTCACAGCGCTAACATATAGTTTCCGATACTAATTTGGAGGTAGATGAGGCTCTTAATAAACAATTTTCGGGGGCAAATGCAACTAATTAAAGTGGTTAACGCGCTAATCATTTGCTAAAAGGATTAAATTTTTAGACGCAATTGTAGAATATTAAAACGACTTTGAAACTTTAATGTAGAGCAATGTGCTTAAACTAGACTTAAAGTAGTAGACGACCATTAGCTCGGAAGAATTATGCTTATTTCCGATGTAGTAAAATATTCAACTCGCATCACTTCAATTTCCATTAATATTAATCGTTTCTCAACGGAAGACAACTTCCCTTGAGAGCCATATTAATCTTTAGTTGCTCTACTTTCAATATAGTATCCATTACCATTACTAAATTAAAATTTAAAAGAAAAAGACAAAAGCCAAAAATAATGCTTTATTGAATTTAACATTCCTTCCTTTTATTTCTGAAAAAAGTTTCATATCCTCTTCTCTAATTTCATAATCTTCCCTATGCTATTTCATTTCTTATTGCATTCTTCTTCCAATAGTTCATTAAGCTCCATCTTTTTTCACCATCTTCTTCTTATTCATAAAAAGACAGACTTCGTAGAATGTTTTCCACACTTTAAGTTATGTACTCGTTGCCCAGACTCAGGCTAGACGCTAGATACACACAATAAAAGTAAAACTATCGAGCTTGCATTTCAAACGCGGTAGGCGCCTCCTAAAACTCCTGAAAAAGCGATCGAACAAATACAAGACAAAGTCGCGAGACAGATTAAATTGAATTTGGGCATGGCACTCACCCGCACAACCGCCACCACTTTCCCTTTCTCTCATCCTCTCCTCATTCTCCCCATTTTGTATACCTACGTGGTGAGAAATCTCAGCCCCCCCAATCTCGAATGTAAAAACGAAAAACGAAAGAAAAACACTGAGGATATATACACGAAGAAGGTTGTGCCGATGCAAATGTGTACTCGATAGCTTGCGCTTGATGCTGATACAAGCGCCTGGGTTCGAATCGATGTGCTTCCTCTGTGCGAGACGAAGATGAAAAGCACAAACATGATTGTAACTTCAAAACATTGAATGAGAGAGGAGAGTTTAATGTTATTTAAATTGAACTCGTTTATGACTCACTCGGATATGAATTTAGAAGATTTAAGAGATGTGGGGGTAATGGAGGAAAATCATGTAAGAGGTGGTGGTAATTGCGTGCAAAAATTGAATTGATTGAAGTGATTTGAGCAGTGGATGTAGGAGGAAATGTAAAAAATTATTTTCTACGCATGGCTGATGTCGATGCTGCAAATCGAGTTTAACTTTATTGCCACTTATTACCATTCGCTGTAGAGCGTTGTAAATGTTGCCCAGCATTGCTTGCCTACTTACTTCGGAAGTTACCCGCTACATGCCTGCAAATACTTCGTCTTATTTGTGCAATTCCTCTGGGTGCGAGCGCCATAACATGGCAAATGAGATTTTCGATTGCAGGCATTTTGCGAAATTGCAGTTAAACATTTGGCGGTGATGTCGTTTCCATTGCACATATTATATTTACATATCGTGCCAATTTCAATATATAGATTGATATATGTATGCACTACTTCCTAATAAGTTATGTGTGCATCCGGTTCGAAAGACCGACCAACATGTGCTTGCCAATTATAATCATAAATTTGGATCTCTGCAATAACTTACATGTAAATATTTTACATTTAATCAAATATACTGGGCGATCATTATTTATTTTTTATGCTTTATTTATAATTTTAAAATTTTGGGTATATTTAAGCAATTGACGGTGAGCGAATATATATCTAGAAATTGCTTGCTCCGTGACGTGAAGAAAAAAAACCAGATTTGCTTGTACAAAACACGCCGCATGGTTGGTTGTTTGTCATTACATTTTCCGTGATTACGAGCCACAAAACCATTCTCATGAAGCCGATCACCTGAGGGCGAATTTATGCTGAATTACTCTGCTCGCCTTTCGCGCGCCTAATGACGTCCCTTTATAAACAAACTCGTCACAAATGTATGCATTCATTATGCGCGCTGCTAAAAACAACCTCGACCAAAATTTACTCGCTCGCCATTTTTTGTCCTGCTTCCTTTTCACAAGAGCAACTAATTAGCTATAGAAACTTTGGCATATTATTTGTGTTTTTAATTGCTTTTCAAACCATCAAAAAAATTGACGAAAATCAAATAAATAATCGTTTGTTGTCAGTTTTGCTTATGATTGGAAGACTATTCTTCTAAGTACCTTTGATAAAGGTCTAAAAGTAATTAGATGAGCTAGGATTGGGATTGAAACATAGCAGTTTAAGATGAAAAAATACAGTAAAAACTTGCTTAAAAAGCACCTCGCATAGCAAGTAATTCGCATAACGAGCAAAAATTAATATTAAAAAATGACACGCCTAACGATCGATGTTTTGCATAACGAGTGACGTGGAAATGCTGAAAGCATAGGAAACTGTTGCATCGTTATGTTGAGAAGAATCATTTTACTAAAGATAAACTACGCGCGCTACAAATTTGTTCAATGATAATGCGATGTTTCAAATTTTTGACAGTTGGCAAAAACTAATGTCTCTGGACAACTTTCTAGTAAAAAAGAATTCGGTATGTTACTAATTTGTATGTCGATTTTTTGAGGTCTGCAAATCTAATTCTCATTCTAGGTTAGTTTATTCCTCGATAAAAGAAAAGATGAAGATGAATCACGCTCCTTAACAATTTATATTACAAATACCGGTTTTTAGATATTTCTTGTTGAAAATTTTTTGAGTATTTTTGGTCTTGAAACGCCTTATCTTAATTTAAATTAATTCATACGGTAAAAATTGATTTGCTTGTCGAGTGGTTCGCTTAACGAGTAAGACTCTGGATCAAATTATGCTCGTTATGCGTGGTTTTACTGTACCTGACTATCCACTAATAATACAATTATAATTTCCGGAGCTTGCGAGTACAGCAAACTCCGGCCCAAAAAAATTGTACGTTCTAAGGATTGAGATGAATGCACTGAGAGGTAGTAGATTGTGCAGAAGTGCGGAGATGTGAAATGGTGTAAAGTCCGGCACAGCATGATGCTATAAAGTGGCACTGACTAATTTATATTAAAATCTCTCTTCTAACGTTGAAAAATCGCGCAAACACTGGATATAGGACTAAATAAGGAATGCAGCGCCTAGTGAGGCTGAGTGAGTAAGAAAAGGAAGAGAGTGAGAGTGCAATGCGAGAGAGGATAAAAAGGGAGAATGTGTAATTTGCCGAGTCGACGAAATTTTTTAAAAGAGTTATTGCGCTGTTGTTTCGCCTCGGCTCGCTTCGCTCTTAATAATGAAACGAGCCGAGAGTAGCAGGAGTCGCGGCAGCAGTAGCAGTACCAACAGAAAAAAAAAACTAATTTTGGCGACAGTCGATAAAATTTTACTTCGGGAATGTGTTTGTGGGTGGTTTTTGCTTTTTTTGGTGCATGATGGAATAGGTGTACCACGTCAGTAGAACAAGGCGCAAACAATATAGGAATGTCAGAACAAGTCTAATACCTAAAAGGGATTAGTAGTTGTAATACATAGTGAGAAAAAGATAGAAATTTAAAGAAATCGCACAATAATTTTGTTTATTAAAAAAAAACTAGAAAATATTCTATAAAAACAAGTGTTTTTTTCTGACATTCTATATTATGATACTGTACATAATACCTTGCACATTAATCATTCTTCTAGTACAAGAGACGATGGCGTGGGTGGCAGATAATAAAAAAGGAAATCCTAAACGTAGGAAAATTTCGAGAAACCGCGTCGCGTCCCATCGATTTATGCGATTTTCTCGTCTTTCCTATACCCCTCCTTCCGTTCACTGTCCGTTCTATCTCCTCTTTCACAACTCCTGCCCACTTCCATCGCCAGACAACTAGACAATCAATAAAACTTGTTTTTTCCAAAAGCACACTTTATGATCGCCATTCGCTCAATTCTTCCCAGTTTTGCTCTTTAGCGAATGGCGCTTTGGCAATAAGAATAAATTATGCCAGCCTTAAGACCTGACCTAACATCTCTTCTCATATTCTTGCTATTTTACTCTCTATTACAAAAGTCACTTCGTATTCTTCTCTATTCTCACAACGAACTATTCTGTAATCTGATAATTTGATATCGAAAATCTCAAATAAAAGATAGCTATAGGATGCATCTTAAAAACTTACTTACTGCTCTTCTTTTTCTTTCGCTAGTACTCACTCCTCTTAAGTATATAGAACTTTTTGGACCACCGTTATATATGACTTAAAATGCAAACTTATTTTCCTTCGTTCGATATTCGTATGTATGCATGAGCGTCGAACAAAGTTGCAAGAATGCGCAAAATGAGGATGGGGTTGGAATGAAAGTTAAAAAAGTCGATCTTCTAGCCGATGGGAAGTTAAGCGATCCATTAAACTTTGCAAGCCTTAAGGACTTGGATGCTTGCTTGGCTAGCGAATTCTTTAGTTTTAGCTATACGTTTTCATCTTCGACTTCTTTCCTTCCTCTCGTTCATTCATCGCTTTCTTCTTCTTCCTGCGTGACTTGTCGACTAATACGACTTTAACTAAAACGTAGGGGTTTTAAGCCTAAGCTTACTACGGTCATGCTCAAATTTCGTTTCAATAAAATTATTCGTTTGATGGCACTTTGTTAATTGGAAAACAATTAGTTAACATTATTTTAGATGATGTAATTTATTTTGGAAGTTTCTAGAAAATTCTAGAAATTGTTTAGTTTAAGTAGGAAATGTTGTTTGTTTTCTTGGCATTTATTAAACCTTAAAACTAAATTATTTTCACAGCGAGGCGGGAAGCTGTAGCGTGCCGGCGGTTATTGTTTAAATTAAAAATTTAATTTAATTTCGAAACGGGCAACGTCTGAATACTCAATTTTCTTTTTGGGTTAATGGCTGCAGCTATAATAACAGCAACAATACGATCCAACACTAAAAAGTATTGTTTCACGTTTTATTCAACAATGAATTCAACATGCAAATCTGGAAAATGAAACCTAATGGTTTTTATTATTTAAATTTATTTATATAACAGCTATATGCAATAGGTAGAAGATTTGGGCTAAGACCGTATCAAATGATTCTTTTAAATATGAGCAAAAGGAAATTTTCATTTTAAATAGTTTACCATCAAGCATCCGGCAACGTTGCAAACAAATTGCCTCATCATTCCCGATTCGAACCCGATGGAATAGTATAATAATTGCATTAGCATCCATGTGCGAGGAGTAATTTTTTTACGAGCCGATCCTTGTTCGCACATGTTAACGCGCGTGCATCTAGGATCGGGATCCATCCTGTGTTACACGAATGGGGATATTAAATATTCCCCAGAGGTAGCCATTAGTAACTCCCACCCGATTCACGTTTTCCGCATTGTTGATAACACCAATTCCAAAATTCCCAGAAACGTGCCATTGATGTAAATGTTCATATGTTGTATTAAAACCAAAAGAAATAAAATCTGGAACATTTTTTATATTTAATTACGCAGGTTTTTCCTTTCGAAATACGCCTGAGCGAGGGTCTCTAAATTCTAGTTGTAAATGTCGTAAGAATTAATTGGAAATCGAATTAATACGAACGTAATTGCTGTCTGCCGAGGCACAGTAAATAGATTTACACGGAGACATAGTCCGAATCTCTCGCTCCGACAACCCCCGAACTCTATTATCTAGTATTCTCCATCACTTTCTCTCTCTCTCTACATTTATGTCTCTCACCGCGGCTTTGTTTCAACGTATCTGTCTCTACCGGACAAGGGGCGGGGGTGTGGGCAAGCGTGCGGTCGCCCGCATTATCTTAATAGGCTTGATAAGCACAACCACGACCACTACCACGACCTCAACGCCAATCATTAATAAACGTTCTTCGACGGCTGCTCGAAGGTGATGCCAACGGGAGGAGCAGTTGATGAGTTGGTTAAAGCAGCGGGGGCTTGCTGATGGATTTCGGTATAATAAACTAGATTATGCTTGGAACACGTAGAACCAACCAACATTCATTCTTTGCATTCCGCCATTTTATTTCGGTGCTCCATCTTAAAATCAACATACTGCGGCATCTTAACTATCTAGAAGATATTACTGTGGATGAATCGTGAACGAAAGGAAGGAAGAATGCGTGAACGAAAGGAAGGAAGAATGAATGAATCTTCACATCAAATTTCCCAGTCTTTATGTTCTCTCTCCCTATGAGAGATATACACATTGTCTTCTTAGTCAATGTATGCAACCTAGATAACATTTCACACGTATTCAATGTATGCCGCACACATTACATACTTACGCGGCACACATCGAGGAATAAGATAGTCGTATATAAATAGCAGGATGGCAATATGGCAATTTGGAGAAATAACGGTAATAACATCCGTCATCTTGCATCATAAATTCTCTCCGTTTTCGCGTTATTCGCATTGCGCCCACGCGCACGTTTCGGGCATTAATTAAGATAATAAACAATCGTTTCATACATATTCACATATCTATACCCGTAAACCTATAAATATATATACACATATCCTTCATATATACAGTAAAATCTCGCAAAACGAGGAAAATTCATTACAGAGTCTTACTCGTGTTAAGGAGCGTGATTGATCTTCATCTTTTCTTCTATCGCGGAATAAACTAACCTACAATGAGAATTCGAATAGCAGAAAACAAAAAAAATAAATTACAAATAAGTAACATACCTAATTCTTCTTTCCTAGAAAGTTGTCTTGAGACATTTATTTTTGCCGATGGTCCAAAGTTTGGTAAAACTGCGACATTGCATTATCTATGAATAAATTTGTAACGCGCATAGTTTCCCCTTTATGGGATGATGCATCTTAATGTAACGATGCAACAGTTTCCCATGCTTTCAGCATTTTCACGTCATGCGAATTATTGCTCGTTAAACAAGTTATTTTTATAAAAATAATTTTTGCTCATTATAAGAATTGCTCGCTATGAGAGGTGCTCGGTAAGCGAGGTTTCACTGTATATGCAACTTATTCAGTTATATGCAATTCAACGTACATACACCGCTCTGCCGATGGCTGCTATGATTAAATTCTTCCCGCTCGTTCACCGAAATTAAACATCCTTTCTTCTTTCCCTTCGACTCGCTTCGCGTCACTCTCTCCCCCGAAAAATAAAATTAATTTATAACGATAGAAGCGACATGGCCAACGCAAATTAATTCATTAATTAATACTCCTGTACATTTATATAGGTCACGCGAATGGAAATTTTATAAAGATATGCTTTGAATCTGGCCACCTAAAGATGAAATAAAGAGAGCGGCAAATGCAGGACGCGCGATGCGGAATTCATCGGATTGTCGAATTCTTGTAGGAACTGTAATGTAAGTCTATCGATTGGTTGGCAATCAGATTGAAGCAGATGCCGTCGTCGCGGGCGTTGCGATCAAATATTCAGTTGTTTCGACCCGGATGGCGAGCTAAATGATTAAAACGTGTCTCCTTTGAGACACTTTACAATTTGCGATGGTCCATTGTGGCTACTATTCGGTTGATGATTGTCGATTGGAAGCTTTCAACGTTTATTTTAGTGCTTTTCAATGCTGTAGCTTTTAACTTCATGTTAATTGATTTTTATTTTATTGTTTCAGATGATGAAGACATCTGTTTTTTTAAGGGTGAGGGTACGTCTTTGGTGAGTGTAGTTGATTTTATTTTATTTTGTTGATGCAATTTTAATTTAAAACGCGTCATTATTATATGAATTTGCCGGAGCAACAACTAAAAGTTTTGCTATATTACAATTTCCAGAAGCTTGTTCAACTGTAACATCAACTTCCGGATAAGTTTGGTGATTAATGTAACTAGAAATCAACGTCGTTAGTTGAGGATGCACTCAAGTGTGAACTGTCAGGTGAATAAGCGATCTCGTTTGGATATTTTTTAATGAGATTTGAGATAAAATCAAAGTCTAGGCAACACTTCAGAAATACTATTCACATATCGATTCAATTTTATGCCGAACTCTGAATAGGTAAATGTAGGAAATAGAGAGAAGATGAAAAGCGATGGTACATAAACAGTCATATTAAATCCTTGTAGACATCAGCATCGCAGAATATTCTCGCGGGAGCTGTAGAGCTTTGTGCGTATTACGAGACCCACTTGATTGAATTGTCGCACTAATGTACTCATTGTTATCATCAATTGCCTGGTATCCTACTTACTGATTTCTAGAGTCAGGGAATCATTAAAGAAGTGCGGTTTTCAGGATTACTCAAAGCACCTTCGCCTACTGATACCGTCTAAAGAAAGATTAAGAGGAAATCTGGTTTTGAGAGGGATTCAATTCAAGTATTCCATAAATATTCGTGACACCTACTCTTCTCGTAAATTAACCGGCACATTACTCTCGCATGCTTAGATACTTACTAATTGACGTATCTAGTTAATTTCTACTCATTTGAAAGTCTAGCAACCTGAGTTTTCATTAGGCAATTTCGATTCAATTCCACCACGATTACTCGGAAACGCTCTCTTTCACTCATAATTAATGAAACACTCCGATTATGTTTACCGCCCTGTTGGAGGATAGCGTAGCGGCAGCGAAGTGGCGGTGAAGCGTTAGTAGAGCCAACTACTCGCAGCAGACCGCTGAGATTAATTCGCAATTGTAGATGGGCCGCAACCGCAGGCTAGAACGCTATAAATAATTGCGAATTTTGCGAAAACATTGTGCGCATGCACATCCAGGACCTCACATCTAGGAATTATATGCAACCGACGCGAGTACAGTGGGTTGCGTAAACAAATCGTCTTGTCGCGCGCGCGCATTTATAGCTTGTCAAATTTGCGCGCGATGAAAAATCTGCGGCGGGTGTCGACGCTCGATCAAAAGTATAATTTGATATGGTGGGGTTGGAGGGTAGCATGATATAAGAGTGAAATCATGGATTTAATGAAAATTGGAGTGCGAGAGAGCAGAAAAACTTCGCAATTTGTGTTGTTTCGTTGGAATAAAACGCATTTGTTATCTAAAACTATCACGCTTATTTTACGGTTTAGTTTTACGGGGATATAAAACTTTTGCGCAGGTGCAAAAATAGGGCGATAAATTTAAATTAAATAAAATAGGTTAGTGCCACATATGCTTTAGTTACTTTTCACTTTTTTAATCATTTTATGTGCCATTACAAGGAATTTATTAGGCAATTTAATAAATAATGTAATCACAATAATTACAATAGATTGGTTAGAAGCATGCTTTAGGTAAGATCAGATGTATGACGTGCGGTAAATCGAATCTCATTAAAATTGATCATTGTGTTACACATAATAGAAAGAGGCGTTTTATTTGTAATGTGAATTGGGTTGCCTATAGTTTAACGATCGGTGTAATGGTCTATAATATTCAATAGGAATATTATTTCTACATTTATGGGCACATCTGGCTTTTCAAAAGACAAATTACTTACAAACAACGCAATGAATTACAATATTTATTGATTATTACCGGATTCGTTTGATATTATTTTATATGTTTATAATTATTGATTCATTTCTTATTAAAAACACAATTCAATACTAGATGGCAACTCAGCATTTTTTTATTCTTCTAATTTTTCTTAACGAGGATACAAAAGTGAAATATATTATACCAATTTTATTTAGCTACAGATTTCCTCATCAAGATCCAATTCAAGCTACTTTTCCTCTCCTAACCTTTCCTTCTGTTGGTGCTGCTTACACTCCTGATCGAATTAATTGTCTTGCGGAATAAATAACGATCAATTAGGGAGAGTTAATCGACCGAAGCGCACCGAACAAAAAATAATTGAGATGGATCTGCAAGCACTTTTTCTTTATTTTGTTTGATTCAATTTGATTATAGTTGAGTTGACTTTATGTCTTAATTATGCTGCTTCTAAGTAGAAATTACACCTAGAATACATATTAATTTCTTGAAGCTTTTTACGAATTCTGTACATTGTTTATCTAAGTAACAAACCATTCTAAATTATTTTTCATATTTAAACTACCATGCGTTTAGTTATCTACGTAAAGCACTTCGCCATAAAACTAGATCAAAAGATTACAAGATTACAGAGCTCGGTAATTTGCAGTCTTCAGTCGTCGATCTTCAATTAGCCACGTCAAGCGTGCTCTTCTCTGTGATTCAACTATCAGGTACTTTTCTTGCAAGTTAAATCTAAACAGTTTCCTCTCCGTCATTGCATAGTGATCGGAAAATAAATTGGATTTGCAAGTGCTTCCGTTAAAAATGCACTTGTTCCCTAGAGAAACAACACATTTCTTGGAAAACTACAAGTTGAAATAGAAAAAGACGTTGAGAATTCAATTGATGTGGTAGTCAGTCTCATGAAACAAACAAAATCTTCTCTTGGCCGTTTTACTGAACGGTAGATGTGAGAAATATAGCAAAGTGAAGAGGAGCGGGTGAAGAGAGAGATAGCAAACCGGGATGTATTGCGAATATTACACTACACCTATTCCCTCTGGATTAACCTCTGGATCCAGATAGTTTTACTAAGTGAATGAACTCGGCTCATGTCGAAATCTCATATCTTTCCATAGTTACAGCGTAAGTTATAATAAGATGATAGAGATTTAGAGGCTGGATTTCAAGGAGGTACACTAGACTCCCACAATTAAAGGGAGCTCAGAAAATAATCATAAACTATTAAACGCTTATATTATAAAAAGTACTAAACAATAAGTCATAGGAAAATGTTTTATATACCAAAATATGTGTCTTTAGTCTCGGTTTGCGTGGACATTAGAACCGTTTCAAGGTCTATAGCATTTCTCACCGAAAAAGAGAAAAGCCTCTTTGTTTTGGCTTTTCTAGAGTTTTTGGTATATAACTCTAAACATCCCAGGCCAAAGTATAAAGTATTATATACCAAAAGAATTGTCTTTCGAAGCTCTATTCAAAAATATATGACTGATCCACATTATGAGCATTTGTAGAAATATGGTCTATTCATGTGCGATATGATATCCTCAAAATTGAAATTTGGCAATAAATTGTGCAAAAATGAAACTCCTAAGCCAAGGGTCATAGAAACATGTTTCATATACCAAAATGTGCGTCTTGAGTTGCTCTATGTAACAACATTAGATACGTTTATCGGTCTATAGTATTCTCCCTCAAAAATGTCAAAAACCTCAATTTTTGTTCTTTGCATGTTTTTTTGCGTATAACTTTAAACATCCCCGCCCAAAGTACAATATATTTTATACTAAAAAAGTTGTCCTTTGAAGCTCTATTTAAAGATACATGATTGATTCACATTATGAGCATTTGCAGAAATATCGTTTTTACATGTGCGATATGATTGCCCCAAAATTGCAATTTGGCACTAAATTGACCAAAAATAAAACTCCTAAATCAAGGGTCTTAGAAAAATGGTTAATATACCAAAATGTGTGTCTTAAGTCGCTCTTTGTAACGCAAATATAGCTGTTTATCGGTCTATATTATTTCTCTTCACACAATGACAAAAACCTTAATTTTTGGCCTCTGCAGGGTTTTTGTCGTGTAACTCTAAACATCCCCAACTAAAGTACAAAGTGTAATATACCAAAAGTATTTTAAAGCTTTATCTAAAGATTTATAATTGATCCACATTATGAGTATATTATTTTTATATATGAATAATTTTTGAGAGCCGCCAAAAAGTTTCCGACACCCAGGCCACGGTTTATAGAAAGAACTAGTAATTTAAACCAATAGGTAATTAGCTTCACTATGCAGAAAACATTAACATAATGAGCTTTCCCTGTTTATTTGTTTATTGTCGAGCGAAATTTGTGGGTAAAGTTTCCCGTTTGTTCCAAACCGTTCGGTGTTTATTTTATTGCGCCCGGTCCGGCTCCAATGTCGTTCGACCCGCACCCCGCGGGGCTACTCTATTGAGAACAAGCTGTAATTAGGCGTAATTTATAGTTGGCAATTAGCGCCGGTAATTCATCTCGACTTAATAACCGTGTATTTATGACGCGGGAGGCCTGCCGGCCTTTGAAAAAGAATGCGCAAATTATCTCAGCTATCTAGTCCCCTCTTCTTTTCTGCTCTGCTCTAGTAATCAATTTCAAGAGAGATAGAAAGTCGTCGAGACAGTATGAGAGAAATTTCGAGAGGTTCTTAATTAATTGAACAACAACCAATCGATAGCGACACTGTAAAGATAACTTCTTCATTTATTTTGTGGGATAGAACTGTAAATTCGAGCAAAATTCAATTTGTTTCTGCCGCATCATTAAGCTTTTAGATATACATCATTTTAGTACGTTTTAAAGTATTTTTTTCTTTGTTGACAATACGCCACCCGCGTAAGATTAGCAAAATCCAAATCTTGAGTACGGAGTAAACAAAGCCCTTGTGTGCGTCTATAAACTGAGAATGGAAACAAATGAGAAAGGAACTAAAATAGTCACTCGCGGGGCGTTTGATTTTAAGAAGCTTTGCTCTTGCCGCTTTCGCTTTACTGTCGTCTTAGCTGGGCAAAGAGGGCTAAATAATATACACGGCTGCAAAGAAAGGCTCACTATGGAAAAGACAAAGCTCCTGCGAAGCTCCTTCTCTTTAGATAGATGCGACTATATCTATATCTATACCTATACTTCTACCTACATATATTTCTCGTCCTTTACATTTACTTACTCGCTGCTTGTCGTCGCTTTTCCCTGTCGTTGTCCTTGGTCTTTTCGTTTTGATACTTGCCGCTTCTAGGGAGCAACCCAGTGCGGAGGTAAATGGACCAAATGCACAGAGCGAGCTTTGAATAGGAAGCTAGGATGTTGGGAGGTTGCATGGGGATGAGGGAAGCAAAGGAAGAAAAGGACTAAAAGACGGGATGCTTTTTACAGCCCATTCTCATTACCTCGACTCGGAGCAGGCACAAAGTAAAGGTTGAGACTAGAACAGGACAATACTAACCATCAATTATATTTATTTTGACCGAAAAGACAATTATAGTAATGGTAAATGCAGGTAAAGCTCAGAACTAAGTAAATATTCAATTCGTTACAAAGAAAGTCCCTCAAAGAAATTTCATTTATTTAATTAAATATTTGAAAGTAATTCAAGCATTTCCAACTTTAGAGGTATATCCTCCAGCATTCTAAACTAAATATTGAATATTCTTATTCTTAGTATTCCAGGATTTAGTCTTACTTAGTCCTTCCGTTCGTTCCTTTCGTTTTCCGGAACGAACGCGAACAGAATATCTATCTAAACTGATTCTGATTTGTTGCCATTGCGCGGTTTCCAACATCTGACGCTTCCACCTTCATGTCACCTTTGCTTCACCTCACTTCTCTTCTTATCCTTCTTTGGGTGCCGCAGGTGATTTCCGCCCGGATTGAAATTCCGCATGCATTTTGTTAAATTAATTTGGCAAATAGGAAATCTTCTCGTTCGATTTCGAATTCACATTCGTGTCTAAGGGGGCAATGTGGGTGAGCAGCACTCGTATTTATATTTTGCAATTGTAGCTGTAGAGAGCGTTTTTCATCCTGCCAGTAGGATGGCTCAATATTCGGGTCGGTGGCAGTCCATCACATCTGCGCTGAAAAACGATGTTAGGATGTGATGTGTGTTCGCTCGCGTGCGCAAAATTTCAATCTCGATTCGGCCCTAACATACAGATATAGATACATGTTGGAATTTATAGGTTAGGCGAATTTATAGGTGCGTGTTGATTCCTGAACTGACTTTTTGAAATATAAACTCTAGGCTTTAAGAAGAAATAATGACGCAAATGGGGTTTATTTTTGGAAATTTGAAAAGTAAAAGTGAGATTAACTTTTAAGGTGCATTTAGTTTATTGCACAAACCGGAAATGCTGCAGTTTGCAGTTTAGTGGATGAAGTTTAAAAATCTTTTAGTGAACGTCATATTCAGTGGCACTAAAGCACTCGATCGCAATACATGAGGGTCGCGAAAATGATATTGGGATGGGTAATGGATTTGCCATTATGTCATTTTCGCAACATAAACATCATTAGAAAAGAAATCGATGGATAAATATGTGTATGGCGTTCTATGTGACGCTAAACTACGCAAAAAGCTTACATGAAGGAGTCGATCATATCTAGGGACCAGTTTTATTGAAATTATATTAGGTGCTTGTTAAAAATTACTTTGTTTTTTTCATTATTTTTATAGACTAACATAACTTTTTTTTTAAATAAATGTTACTATTGTATGCAACGCTTTGTATAATATTACCAATAATATTAACAAAAATTTATTTTGAAAGTTGCAAAATTGCTCACGAAACTAGAAGAGAGGGCAATATGCAAATAAGTGACGAACGCTGATCAAAGTCTACTTGATGTTGGCAACTATGCTGTAGGCATTGTTAGTGCAAGTAATAACAAAACTTGTGGTGTGTTTGTGTTTACTTGAATTTCCTGAAGCGATTTGTGGATATCTAAGGTATTTTACTGCTCATTCGCACTATATTTGTACATTAAAATTATTAGTATTATAGGGTATCGCGCTGATTTAAGTGAAGATATAGCTCATAAAAAAACAACAAAACAATGTAAAATTGAAACGTATGATAACATTCCATGCAACTAAAATTCAGCTATGAAAACAGAAATATTGAAGAATTTTATATTGTACGCGCTTGTATGCTTGTGTTCAATCGATTTCAGAACATCATCCCATATTTCCTTCGCACGTAACCAGCCGATCTCACCACATTATTAAAATGCAGATGCTATGAAACTATCTGCTTGCTATCAAACTATAAATATGAATTTCTAATAGCAACTTTTATGCGATATGTTGATGGTTATTATATCTACATTGCAATTCCTTGGAATTTATTTTCATGGCAGTTTGAATAGCTAATCGAAAATATCCTGCTTACATTCTTTATTTGT
>JARJDU010016249.1:0-14598 GCA_030264695.1 Lissagria laeviuscula | reverse complement strand
CCACATTAAAGAAGATGGGGCAGAGAGAACAAACAGACTTAAAAAAATATATCTCAATTATTTTATTCTCTTGTTTTGATAGTGACCGTCTTTCCTAAGTTAAAGCGACTAAGACGAGCACAAACTGGGAACCAATTTCTAATTTTTGGTAATGGTTTTTTTTAGCTCACCGCTACTAATTGAACCCCCATTTTAACAGAAAATTAGAAGTAGCCCGTCCCTTGGAAAAGTCTGCCCACCCTCGAGGGAGAGGCCAATATGTAAGTCTTGCCCAGGGCCCATAAAAAGCTAGTTACGTCTCTGGGTACGCTTGGTATATATTTATGTAAGGGCAGGACAACGACTGACGAGTCAGCAAAAATTAAATAATACATATTAATAAACATGCATTAAAAATATAATATTCTTTGAATCTAGAACAACTAAAAACCTACGATAAAATTATGACCTCAGTTTCGAAATTTGTATATAAACAATTTAAGCTGGAATAATCTTTACTGCCAACCTGTCGTCATGCGCATAGTCTAGCCAGCTTAATTGCCATAGTAGCATCCCTGCTGAGTTAATACTATCCACATCAACTAATCCACGAAATTCCATACCCAACCTGAGTTTTACAATAAAATACAATACCACATTTACCATTTGCTTTTAATTGCACCGCCCCAAACACGACTAACACACTTATAATTACCTGTTTAGCATAAGACTTCTTCAAAGAACATAAATTGCCAACAATAAATAGCCGCCATCGCCATGAAAATTCAAATATATTTAAAAGGAAGGAAGGGCTAGACAATGAGCCGAATGGATGAAGATTGTCCCATCTTGTCACATGAATAATTTAAAACCTCTAATATAACAATCACATTCTTTTTCGTTATATAGCCATCTCTGCATACTGATTTGTTTTACATATTTACGTTTCGTGAGCATGGGGACACGTTTTATTCTTGGTACGCCTGATTAACTTAACTTATTGTCTACATAACACAAACAATGACGGTCTGCGTCGGTGCGCACACCTCTTTATTTATATAGATGTGCTAAGTTTGCAAAATACCTCTATGCAAGTACGATAAAATATGCATAAGTGTATGTATTCTGATAGTGGACTTGTGATGATATATCAACGCATGTAGTAATTATGTGCGTTGAATCACAATCAATGTATGAAGCCTTTGAAGGCTAATACGAGATGCGCCTCTTCTCATATGCTATACATATAATATGGTAACCTTGCATTCCATTCGGATTGCGAGTAAAACTAATAAAACCAAGGAATAACTTATCCTCGTGTCAATATTTATTTATTTTAAAAATACAAAGATAAGAATGTGGAAAAAATATTGAGCATTTTAGGTCATTGGAAAAATGGAAATTTGGGTATGTCATGTTGAATATACTAATATGTATTTTAAACTTAAATTATTAACTAAATCAAACTTAAATCTGGAAAATAATGTCTAGGACATTTCGGTACTTTGGAGCATTTGAAAATTAACCAAAACTTTTATTCCAAGTAATATAATTATTTTTGGTCTTGTGTATATTGATGGATTTGGCAATAATGTTTAACTTAAGTTTTATTGATTAAAATTACAATTAGAATAAAGCTATATATTTGCTTGTTATTTGCGTTGTCCAAAATAAAAGAGACGTCTATATACATAAATCGCAATAGCAAATATCTGAATATAGGCAATTTGTGCAGTAGAAAGGCACAGAAACACGATGCGGTCTTTTCGTCAGTGTTAATTTCTTTCAATAGAGCTAATAGCTTATTTGTTCCTCTTTATAAGCGAATAACATGATGTTTCTACATATAATAATGATATGAAAAATATAGTTTTCTGATACAAAGTACTATCTTACCTATGACCGAAATTTAAATTCAACATAAACTATGTGGAATGTACTGCACACCCTTGACCATTTCAGAAGCATGTCAAAACTGATGGTGCATTTAATATTTTACGCTTGTAGGAAAATATTGGGAAGCGCAAGCCAATATCATAAAAATAATAATTTCAGCCGCTGGCATTTGTGAAACACCAGGGCAGTCCCACCTGGTTAAGGATGCCAACTCTGCATGTACTATTTTGTGTGATTAATGTGTCATTAATGTGAGTTGTAAACGGAGATATCAATGGCCTTCCTTATCAATGTGTTTTAATCAAATATTACGTATTAATTGACAAATTCATTTAATTTGATATGCGCGTGAGCAAACTTTAATTTAACATATATCAAAAACTATTTCATACGAGTAAAAATAAATTTCAGCAAAAGATAAATGTTAAAATAAGTAAATAAGCAGGTATCCAAACCTTTTCTTAACAAATTTCACGGAAGTCATAAATCTTGTAGAAATATTTGGTAAATATCCGGTCGCCTATTGATTGAAACACTCTTATGTATATATAGTGCTTATATACTACTTAAGTGCACTTTGCTTTCTACAGGTATTATGTTCATAAGTACTTGCAATGCAAAAAATCTTGTGAAAGTAAGAAAAGACAACAGTTAAAAATATTTTCATACATTTCCGGGCTTAAAAAGCAAAAAATAAAAATCGAAACACTATACGTTGATAAGTACATGCAATAATTGCTCTATTAACATTCAACGCTAATAACACAAAATGAAGAAGGCAAAAAATGTTAAAGAGTAATTATAAGAGAGCAGAAAATTATAGTAGAGAAGATGAATAGATGCAGATAGCAGCAACATTTTATTCGAAACCAAATGATTATAATTATATATGACGATCGAGACGAATCAGTGTCATTAGCATTGTAAATTGGAAAGTTTTGCTGAATGCAGAATAAGAGCGAGCGTAACCGAGCGAGGAGAATTCCTGTGTTGAAAGTTCGTTTCGTTTGCTTTAGAGCAACGGTTTTGTTTTAGTTGATTAATTGCATGTTTGTACAACCCAGATCAAATCCTAACCAAAATATTGAAACACTTCCTGTAATCGATTGTTTTTAGCTTGAAAATGAATAATAAAAAAAAAAACTTAATTCAATTATTATTAATCTTTTTTTTTTACTTTTAGTTATTTATTTATATGAGCTATTTCATTTGAAATGGAAGACATAAAAATATCACAAAGTAATATTGTCATTTGTCACTCACTTTAGATAACAAATAGTTAAAAATTACTAATATTAGTCTTCCTACATATTTTGTAAATTTACGAGCAATAAAAGCGGTAGAGCCAGAGGGGCCTCCCAATTTCAAAAGTGGCTGAGAAGGCCCCTTTAAATCCGACGCTGGGTACACCTAATACAAGTAAGTATATTAGGGTCTACTTTAAACCTAATTTATACAAACAGCATCCTTTGATTTAAAAATTGATTTTAACAACATTTGCAGATGGCACTGCGCTACTTCTGCACAATCACTTTAGTGAGTAACGAACAAAATTAAATTAAATCAATTTATATAAATTTGACAAATCGGAGAACTACACTGGTAATCCCACTCACACTGCGAAATATCTTGACAATACAATATGCGACAGACCTACATAAAAGGACATGTTAAGTCGAGTTGGGTTTTAGAAACAAAGATACTGGCATCTAGGAAGTAATACCAAATTATCAAGTCGCAATAAAATTCTCATTTATAAACAAATAGTAAAATCAGAACGGCTTTATGATCCATATCAAAAGCATTCAGGCATTTCAAAATAAAGTCTTGCGACATATTGTTAAGTACCCACGGTGAGAGGAAATAAAGAAGTAAGCAGGAAAGCATGAATTGCGGTCAGTATCAAAACTCAATTATACTCCAGTTTTATAACTTGTAGCACTAATGATTACATTGATGTACTGATAGGTGTAGCGGCAAACATCTCTTAGGACGTTTGTGTCAGATCAGACTCAGTTGTCGAGAGATATCCAACTGAGGACTGTTTTGGACCTTTTCATAGATTCGTATTAATTTCGCATTGTTAATGATTAATCTTCACGTTCATAGTAAAATCATCTTTGTGATAAATGGCCACAGCCATGATTCAACCTTTAACTATCCGCCTTATCGTTTTCATAACTTTTATGAACCAGAATTACCTAACAGCTGAAATTTATAAAAGCAACTATGATAAGAACTCGATAAAATCGGATTATTAGATGAATTGGAGTAGAACTTTTCTTTACAGTTTTCCTGTTAAAAATAATCAACCATTTATCTATTAAATCCTAAACAAATAAGATCTCCACCAAATCTAACAAATCTACACCAAATATATATATATTCTAACATACTTTCATTTTTTATGCAATAAAAATTAAAAGCGCTCTACTAGAAAATGTTTTTTGTTTTAATAAATTATATATGCTCCTCCGAGTTACTTGAATATTTTTAACTATAAAATAGAATTAAATCAAATTTAAATAATCAATAAAAATAGAAATTTTGGGTCAAACTACGACATTTTCCGGCCACCCTCGCAAGAAAATCCATACTATTTACGTTAAACCGCTACTTCTTAAAAGTTGGAACACACGAATAGTTTTCTAAAGGCACGTCATTAAAAGTTCATAATTTTATTAAATATTTTAATAAAATAAGAATATTTAATTGTTATAAGTAAGACTAGGATTATATGCATTGCATTTTTGTAAAACTATAAACGCAGATTATTGCAAAATATTTGACGCAACCATAGCAAGTCATAAATCGTAATTAAAAATTTTAGCGTTCTTCTTCACATTTAAATTTTCAGATATTTTAATAATCAAATAATCAAAGTACTTACAAGTTTGTTACAAGATTTTCAAAATACGCAATCACCTTCTAATATTAGTTCCGGATAAGGAAAATCTTGCTTTTTTCAGAAGAACACGAGGTAAATGGCACTAAATTTATGATAATTAATAAAGATGGACGAAAGACTGACGAATGATCACAGCTTTCTTTCATGGGGTGTATAGGTATCATTTATAGTGGCCGTAGATGGCTGAAGTAGATAGTCCATGTATAGCCAGATTTTCCCATAATTTACCTATGAGAGATATGCATAAAAATAGAATATTCCACAAATGAGAACATTTATGATTATTACTGAAATATTTTTATCAAGAGAAATTTTGCATAAATTTCGAGTCCTAATTAGCATCCCCATCACGTTATTTTTAAAAATTATTTTCACCGAATCAAAATTATTACTATGCATACAACCTTAGAAATTTTAATAATTAAATATTCGTTAAATACTGCCTTTGTATAATGACATCACCAAGCTTCTTTTAGAAAAAAGTAATGTCATACTTTCAAAAACTACCTTCAGTGGTTTCTTTAATTCTTTGCCTTGTATACACCTGTATTGAAAGATAGATTTTTTTTTAAATTAAAATGGAAACGCATTCCATAAAAGTTATACAAAGTAGTATATACAATGTAGAATATATGGGATGACATCCTACTTAAGTATCCAAGGAATGCAGTTAATCTCTTGAAATGCCCTACAAACTGAAAAAGCCCATAAAACCCCGCCCGCCAGCATTGATAAATGAAATTCTTTGCTAGCACTCGGCAACTTTTAAAGCTATAGATAGATAGCAGCAAAGCTCTTTTAGTCAGAAGCCTCTTGTAAACTCCTGTCATCCTGTTGGGCCCTTTTGTCGACAGCATATCACTATTGCATGCACGAACATAGATATTGTGCAAATACAGGTACAGAGAAGACACTCAATCTCATTTGAAAAAGAAATCAAACCTGATATGGGTGGTATTATATAAAAATAACAATATAGAAGTAAATAGATACAGTATGTGTGGGAAGTTTGTTAATCTGAAAATTACAGGGGAATTATCAATGTACTTGCTTTTTGGGAATCAATAAATATTATAATTTTGAACACTGTAACTTTATTTATACATCTAAGATTTTTGGCATATTTAATTATTGGTACTATAAATGAATTAGTTAATTAAATAGGAGGCCGTTAAAAATATACCATTTTTCTTTTAGAATTTATTAGTAATAGAAAAAATAAATCTTTACGTGGTATGTTTTAGGTGATAAGAGAATTTTAAGTTATCTGATTAAAAAAATTTAAGTTGAGATTTTAAATTGTTAAGAACATTTTAGAGATATGGAGATAAAAATAGTTTTTACCTAATCTGTATACATTTGTGAATATTTTAACATGAGAATGGGCAGTATTTGATTAAAATTACAGCAGTTATGATTTTTTTCGAACCAGTGTCATATTTACTCATACCGATTTTATCAATTTTTTTTAAATTTTAATAATTTTTTATTAAAAAAAAAACTGTAAAAGATACGGATTAATATTTTGGTTACTTTATGAGCATGATAAAAGAAATCTACGATTAAAATTAATTAAAACTGGACACTATGAGTTCCAAAGCATTGTTAATATGAGATAGGACATAAATTTGTTATTTTTCAATGCGTGATTAAAGTTTGGTTTAAAATTTAATTATACAATGAAAAATATATATTTTTTAAATAAAAATTACAAACGCTATATTGGTAATTAAATGTTTTTTGTTTTAATAAATTAAATATGCTCCTCTGAGTAAATTCAATATTTTTATTTATTTTATTTCTACAAAATAGAATTAAATCAAATTAAAATAATCAATAAAAAGAAAAATTCTGGGTCAAACACTTAACGATATTTTTCGGGCATTCTTGCAAGAAAATCGATACTAATTAAGTTACACCGTTACTTCTTTAAAGTTGAAACACGCGAAAAATTTTCCGAAGACACGTCTTTAAAAGTTCATAATTTTATTATATATTTTAATAATGATATTTAATTTTTATAAGTAAGGCTTGGATTATATGCATTCCATTTTTGTGAAAATATAATCGAAGATTATATGAAGATTATTTGCAAAATATGTAAAAAAAATACCGAAATATGATTATTTTTAATCATATTTTTTTAAATTAATATATTAACATTGTAATGTAATTAACATAAAACATTTGAATTATATATTTTTTAAATCATATTTGACGCAACCATAGCTCGTCATAAATAGTAACTAAAAATATTTGCGTCTTTCTTCATATTTAAATTTTCAGGTATTTTAATATTCAAATAATCGAAGTACTTACAGGTTTGTTACAAGATTTTCAAAATACGCAATCACCTTCTAATATTAGCATTGTTGATATGAGATGGAACATAAATTTTAAATTTTTCAATGCGTGAATAAAGTTTGGTTTAAAATTTAATTATAGAATGAAAAAAATATATTAAAAAAAAATTATTAGTTAACTGAGATATGAAAAAAATTATTAGAATTAGACTAAATAAAATTACAAAGCTAACAATCTTAATAATTTTTATCTTAAACTGATAGATATAAGATAGATAAAATTTGAACAACGAAAGAAACCAATTTAAGTTTTAGTCAAATCCGATACTGGATTCTATGACCTGAATGAGATAAAACTGAACGCTCACCATTGAAAACAGGACTACCAACCTAGATAACTATTCCATAAGTTACTTAACCTCAAAAGATAAATTAAATAAATATCGTTGGTAACAAGCATCCAAAGATTTAAAATATTTTTTAACAAAATCCAAAAAAGAAAAGTTTGCTACCTGCTCGATGTTTCGCCACCTTCTCTTTGGTAACATGGCTTTGGGACACCATAATGAATGAATTCTTCGCTTTTTTTCTCGATTCCAAGTGAAATTATTATCACCAAAAACAAGTTCAATAAAAAAAATCAACTACAAAAACTGAATGAAAGTTTTCATAATTCCACATTCCTTCCACATTTTTTTACACAAGAATCTCAAGCGAACCACACGACCGAATAATAATAATAAATATAAATAAGTGGAAACGGACGTGCACTGACCGATGATTCCGACTACCTATTGTCGCGTAGGACACAACGAACTACCTGAACCATTTGCACGAAACAAACTGACGCATAATTTCTATAACGCCGTGAGAACGCGAAACGGAACGCTTTTGTTTCCACCTTATTTCGTTTCACACTAATAATAAACCGAACCGAACGAACTTGGATGGTATGATGCGCCGCCGACTTAGAGCGGTGGTACCCGTACCCTAACGAGTTCTTTGTAAGTAGTCTTCTGCTGCGTCCGTTGCGTAGGAAGGTGAACGCGCGAGTAACAAGTGCACCACGTTCGATGGCGCGCGCACGATACAAACGAACGACTGATGTGTCCTACCCTCCGGATATCAAAGCGACGACTGACTGACCTTACGCTACGCGATGGACGGACTTGCGACTCGCTTGCATGCCACACATCGTCGTGAGTGAAACGCTTGCTTTGCTATCTGCATACAATCGCTCAACAAGAAGCGTATAAGCATGACTTTGCTCTACTACCTTACACCGTCTTACATACATAAGTTGAAAAGAAAACTCGGCGAAAAGTTGGTTTTACTTTTAAAAGGGAATTAAATAAATACTCTAATAGTATACAAGGTGAGGGAATGTAAGCGCTGAAATTCATGAATGCGTAAAAGTTATTAGAAATGTTGAATATGTTTATATGATATGTAGATTGTTTTTTTTTTGAATGAATGCCCAATCAAGTTAATAAAATTTAATTGCATGTATTGACGGTAGATGTCGCAGTTTTTATCAAAAAACAGTTTACATGTCCGCATATTTATGTTTTTAAGCACCTTAAATGTTCATTAACATTTCTCTGTTGTAATATGTAACAATCTCTGATTTCAACCATTTTTCATTATTACCGGGTGTTTATCACCATTTTGTTTTGAATTTTGCGTTAAAAGTTGTCTCACTTTGCAAAGTTACAGCTATATTGTTTAAAGCCGCAGAAAGTAAAAATAAACATCTTAAGAAATTAAATTTATTGCATTTCACTCCTATTTAAACAAAAAATTCTTGTTCGTTGTCGTCATTGTGTGGTTGGTGCAAGAGTGAAGGTCAGAAATGGGTAAATTTTTTTAAAGTAAAAACCATTGTAGCTCCGTAACGAAACCAGATAAAGACACGGGCTTGGTTCCTATGGGTAGATCTTAGCGAGGACTGTTAATTAGGTTCTGCACATCTACATATTATATCACCATTTAATTCTAATTAATAGAACACATGAAAAAAACGGGAAAAAAAATCTCTTTCGCACAAATACATATGATTTCGTAAGTACGATTTGTGTTGGTGTGTTAACACCTATGATAGTGTTAGTGTTTACAGACAAGCTTGTGTAAAACAGATTACATTTGAAGAATTTGGAGGAGATTTGGTAGAAAACAATAAATCGCCAAAAAATCAACAACTGTTTAAAATTACAGATTGGTATAAGAAATGGAGCCTTTGGTCGCAAGTCAGTGGCGGTATAAAGAAAGCTGATAACCAGTGATGTCACCGACTCCCCCCCCCCTCACCGCCGAAATGAGTAAAGAAAAATTTCGTAAAAAGTTTAAAGTCTGTCTAGAATGCTACCAGCCCCCACCCCTCAGAAACGATAGGTTTGGCTTTCGCGTTTAGGCCGCATTGGAACTTTTTTGCCGCGTGATGGACGCTGCTGGCATAGCGGATTTTATAAAGCCATAACCAACAAAAAAATATTAATGAATATTTTATGAAATAATTTTTCTGTCAATATATTTTTGATTTGATAATAATACTTGATCAACATTTACGGTGCGACGGCCATGTTTTTCAGCATAATACATGAATATTATTATTTTTTAAAGTTAACCATAACTTGTAGTCTTGTACCCACAAATATTAAAGAAAACATAGCAATTTATAATTTCACCAAGTTAAAAACTAAAACAAGAAACAAAATAAACTTTCTCAAGCAAACAACCTGCTTAAATGTCTATAGAAGGCATAAAGAAAGAGAAATGACACGGAATGTAGGTAATACTAGTAAAGCGAAGAAATACAACAAATTTCTCGATGTGCTTGTGATGAGATTGCCTGAGGCATTGGTGATTTTCGATTTGGTCTCTCTTCAACTAAGCAGATGTGATTTTTTTATTATTATTTCTATTCATTGAGTCAATGGACACCGGTTTAAGACGCACCTAGGTTTACTATCAGTTTTCCTACTTGCATATAGTATCATCGCGAATTGGAGAGAAACTATGCTTTATTATTTTGAATGTCCAACAACTAATGCCATCAATCATTGGGTTAAGGAATTTAAAAATCAATATTGATCTATGTTTTAAGTTTAGTTATTAAGTTAAATTATTCCTAGATGGAACAAAAATAGCATTTTTCGTTGAATTTAAGTGATACATTTGGCATAAAAGTGCCAAGGCGGCGCCCTTGCTCTCAAAAAGGTGCTTAGGAGCAGTAGCGTAGCAAACCTAAGTGGCGCACGATGGAGCACGATGCCTATTTGGCGCCCCCTTCCCATATGAAATTTCTTTTAAAAATGATTATTAAATGTAATTTTTGAAAATATTACTACCATTTTTAAGTGCTTAAATCAAAAAGAAAAAAAGTTGTTTTATTAATTTTTCTTTATGGCATAATACAATATAAATAGTAACTACCTAAATTCGTCTCTAAAATACGTTATAGATACTATTATTGAGGGCAAATGGTTACACAAGTTCAGGTTAGGCTATAAATTTGAGACGAAAAAAAACGAGATTAAAAAAAATATATACTTAATTGCTTCAAAAACATAGTTCTTATACCACGAAAAAATTTAAAAAACCCAGGAGAATCACATCATACGTACTTTGCCAAATTGTCATTTAATTAATATGACCAGAGAAATAATAGCAGTATTTATAATGACCGGGCAATGTAATAAATTATACTAGCTTAATTTCATCGGTTAGTGGCGCGTTTAAAACAGTCGGGGCCCTAGACGCTTTTCAGAAATTGTATATTGCGTCTCATGTACGGGAACCAGAGTCCTGAAACAGTTGCTAGATGCATCGTTGCTATTACTGTGCCTTTACAAACTTCCACGACTGATAATTTTTAACCTATTTCCCGTAAGGGTCAATGAGAACGGTTGAAACACAAGATGTTTGAAATAGGATGACTATCTTTGAAATCCTTATGAAAAATAGTTTAGATCTCTATGGTCGAATTTGTGGATAAATTCGAAATTGAACTACAACCAAAATAAAAATCTGTCAAGAGAAATATTCGTGTAATTTTCCATAGCAAACAAACAACCCTTGACACTCGTGATATTTATAATAAATAGCATCCACTTAGTAATGCCGTTCATTTGTTGAAATTAATGAAGCATTATAAAATATATCGCTGGGAACTTTAGAGATCCTGAATTTCACATGATAAGTAAACGCATATGTTTTACTTTCCACTTGAGATTATCAAATTCTCAAGAATTTTTCAAGAGCTTTCATCAAAAATGATGAAATATAATAGTAGTTTAATAATTTGGACCGTATGGTGTTTTATAAAGAATTTATATCGATATTATTAATGCCAGAGTCGGAATAAAAATGCATTTGTGCGGTATCATTTAATCGAGAGTATATGTATATTTTAAAATATTTCTATTTTTTTTATTGTTATCAAGTTTAAGAATGTAATTTTTGTTATTATGTTACAATAGTATAATTTTATTGTTTGACGCATTTTGACCGTTTACTTTTGGCTAATAGTAATAAAATAGATATTATAAATAAATTATTATTCAGTATAATTAAAACTTGAATGTTATGAAACGTTGATTGAATACAATGGCGTAGCTACAATTAAACAACGCTTTCGAGCCCCTGATTTTAGGGGGCCGCTTTACAAATTTATTTATGTATAGATATCTATGTATAATTTATTATATAAAATGTTAGTGAAGGCCCCGTTGTTAGAATTTGATTATGAGTCTACAAAATCTAGTTAAGTCACAACAATTTATAATGTACCAAAAAAAATTGACTTAAAATAGATAAAAACTAATTAAAAAATTTAAAAAAAGAAACACATATTAGACTTTATTTTGAACTTATTTATTATGCATTATCGTATTTAATTTTTACTTTCCGACGCGTTTTGACCTATTCGTTTGGTCTTCATCAAGGTACGTGTTTCAAATCATTGTTTTGAGTTGCCATCTTCAAGAATAAATAATAAAATTGAACAAAAACAAAACTACATTTCAACAATTTAAAGATATTTACCTATATTTTTATGCATTACCTTAGTTGTTTGGCACTACGCATATATTTATTAAAAGCACATGTTACATAATAAGTAAACTAAATACCTAAATCCTAAATACTCTTCTGTATAGTTTCCAGGATGTCTTTTCTAAATTACAATTCTCGACGAGTTCTAACATGGAAATCGATTTGTGTTTACGTTCCCATGGTATCCAAATCAACAAATTCACATTTCATTAAATAGATTATTTCGATATACAAAGAGTAATATGAAAGCGAACTCAACTACCAACACAACTTATTATATAAATACAAGCAGAGAATGTAAAAACATCATACAGCCATATATGTTAAAATTTGCATTGGCATTGCTGTACAAATACGAATTGTTCTTATCAAAGAACATGCGTAACAACTAATAACAGTATGTATATACAGTAGACATTGCGATAAAGATTCGATTGCCTACGAAGGGTAACTAAAGCGCAGCAAACATGCATAAACACTCTGAAATGAGTAATATTTCTCGACAAGGAAATTGCAAGCATCATTTCCGATTTGATTTATTAGCGTTGGATGCTAAGCTACATCTGATGTTTTTCTGCATGATGGGAATTACATTCGCAGCATTCGTCGGTCGTTCCATCGCTCCAATCGACCCCCACCCAATAAATAGATTAGTTGTGTTTATGTGCACATATCATGGTACTAGATGGTACCTGGCATGTGGTCCTATTTATAGGATATCAAAATATAATTAAAAAGAAGTATAGTTGATAAAAAAATATATTTTTTCCTTAGAATTTATTACTTTTCAGAATATTTTCTGAAAAATTTATATAAATAAAATGTTAGTCCGGTTGACAGAAAGTTTCGCCCGTATTGCATGGATAAACAATGAGGTAGGAAGATACCCCTCTTGTCCAAAAATAAATGTTTGTCACCAGTTTACTAAAATCCAGCATCGCTCGATCAAATAAAATATTAATTCATTTTCGTTACTGGCCATAAGTTTTATACACAAATATTTCCCAACAATAAGAAATCGGTGCTCTATGCCACTTCGAGTTTATTTTGCGGATAACTTCTTTGATTCTTGTTGGAATTTCAATAACTGTGCATATTTTGAAAACCCATTTAATTTTCTTTGTAATGATATAAAGCCGCCAAAATAATTTTATTATTTGTAAGAGTATTTCAAAGATGTTTTCAAAACTTCAGATTAGAAATTATTGCACTTTGCTGAATTAGTGCTAATATTACACCCGCCCATATAATATAAAAGTCTTACATTTTATTTTTCAATATTCTGAAAACTTTTTAAATATTTTATCGATTGAGGTATCAATAATAACTAATTTCTCTGCATATCACTCTTCTAATTGACAATGAAACAAAGTTTTTATGCAAAGTTGTTACCAATAATTTGCTAATTATCAGATTTTATTTATTTTTGCATGAAACAAATTGCGAACTTATGTTCTATTACAGTAGCAAAAAATAAATTTGAAATGGTTGTTACAACGTGCATAATTAACAAATTAATATGGAGAGGCAATTCTAAGAATTTGGCATAATTTCGAGGTCAGGGAGCACCTTAAAAAATATAGGTATACCTGTCAATTCAAATTTCAATGAGTTCAACTATTAATATATTTCTAATCAGAAGTCATCTTCCAAATACTCAATTACTGAAATTACAACAAGCATAAAGGAAGTTATCTGCAAATTAATAGAGCAGTGTTCTGCAATCTTTTGTAACTAGCGACCCATAAATAAAGAGTAAAATTATAAGCGAAGCATGTGTGTTGAAAACAAAACAAGTGCATGTGAGGAATGGATAAATGGCATTCCAGGTACCTTCCATTTATTTGAATATTTTTCTGCAGCCAATTTTATTAAATCCAATAATTTTTTTAAACATACGTGATTGCAAGTCGCGACCTATTTGTAAACTTCCGCGACCCAATGGTTGCGTTCCGCTGAAATACAGCATGGTCATTCCATGCCAAATCGACCAGGCTATGGAACCCATAGTTACGGATTTCGATGAAATTTTTATCGTAGGTTCCTTTCGTTGTTCTCCAATAGTTCCCGTGAAAAAAAATTATCAAAGTTCTCGAAAAACAATATTTTTCAAATAGCATTTTCACCAAAATTACAAAGAAATATCAATCTGATTTCTTTTGCAAAACCATCTTCAATATATGCACTAATGTAATCAAAAAGAAAATTCGAAGTCTTTTGACTGCCTCGTGATTAAAAGAGGGTGAATTGATTATAATTAATTCTCGCATCATAACTCATTAGAAACAAATTAAAGATATATTATCCAATAAAAAAATTTCACTTAAATATTATTTAAATCTTTTTTGAACCATTACCAATCATTTCTTTGTGATAAGATTGTTGATTAGGGGTTGCAGCATGGCAGACGTGATTAAATAGCAAGTGACCACTCATTTTAACCGTAACAGAATCATGCAA
>JARJDU010016238.1:0-13799 GCA_030264695.1 Lissagria laeviuscula | reverse complement strand
GCCAGAATTGAAAAGATGAGGTGAACTGGTTGAGAATGGTATATATGGTGATTAGGGGGATAGCAAAAGTGAACGGGTAGATGGCTGAGTGTAGAAGTAAGACAGGGATGCCCAGTTTAGTCAAATTACGTCCAACATTTATACCAGAATGTTAGAAAATGGTAATATAAAGAAAGAATGTGTGGATGGTACCCTACGCGCTGTTAATAGCGAAGAACAAAAGGGGAGGAGATGGTATGCTAAGAAGGGCTGAAAGATGTATTGAGAGGAGAGGCTTGAGTACTAATGCCAAAAAAAAAGTTTATTGTGTTTAGGAAGGGGAGGGGGTGCTAGTATGTATTTAGGTTTTATTTAAATATTCTGGGAAGTGGACAGAGCATGTGAAATGGGTGCAGGGTAGCATAGGAAACGGTAAAGTGAGAAAAATTAAGATACGTGCATGAAGCCGGTGTTAATGTATTGCGTGGTCTGAATAAATGGGAGGCGTTAGTGATGTATCGTGCTGCAGAAACCGAATAGAATGAGTGTAAGATAGAAGTCAGTGAAAGGAGCAACTGCGAGGGTTTGGGCCGGAATGATTGGCGAAGTATGTATGGGAATGGAGTAGGGCAAAGGGTGAGTGATAGTGACTGGAATAGGGGGAGGAAGACTACATACGACCGAGTGGGAGTGTCAAGAGTTAAGGAGCATAGAGATTATAGCACAGGAAGAATCAGTGGAGTTAAAGTGTAGAGTCAGAGGGATGGAGGTGGAGCAGCAACGAGAGTAGATGGAAAATAGGTTCAATCACCATTACGAGGAATGGCAGATGCACGGAGGGCTACAGATATATTTTACGTCTAGGGCGCTGGAGGCAGGATCGAGAAGTGGGTCGGAGGAAAGAGAAAAAAAGCGAAATTGGAGGGTAACTATATAAGGTGTTGCCCCAAGGAACCCTGGTGGCATTTGGCGATGGAATGTAAGGGGTAAAAGAGGATTGAATTAAGGGCGGGTGGAACATGAATGAATGGTTAAATAGCGGAGGGGACAAGGTAGATGTGTGCAGAAGCTTGACGACTGAAAGGAGAGCAAAACGGAGTAATTAAGAGGCTCATTTACCCGACAAATTGTTTTTTGTATGTATTTTGGGCTGTACGAGGTTAGATAGATTTTATTTTTGTTACTTATAAATGTTCAACGTCTTAAATTTACCTATGGCGTAAACAATGCTTGTTTTTTTTTCTTCAAAATTTTAAACCCCACTTTGACTGCATTACTACTCATTGATCAAGAATGTAAGGTAAGTTCTACCCTCATCTCCATTCCCTACAACTACAATTTTCTGTCTTTAAAAACTATTTAAATTGCAAGCGCCCCCGTGTCAAATTCCTCACAATTATATAATTCCATCCTATTGATAGCCACTTCACTTAAAGCGCCGCGCCATTTATCTCCGAGATTTATTTACGACAAGTGTCCAATATCTTCAACTCTCAATGACAAAAGCTTATGCCATAAATGTAACAACAATTCCACTAAAAGTACCTGTTTCTTCTCCTCACCTAGACCCAAAGAAATTCCTTAGATTTGAATTGATTCAACTTCATTCACAAGTTCAAATCGACATACCACTCTTACTCATCACACAATGCACATTATTGCAAGCGCCGGGCATTACCATTTGAGAAAAGAAAGAATTTACGATGTTTGCACCTATGTGCAACTCTTAGTTGTGAAGAGGTACCTATGCAATGGTACAAAAGTTAAATTTATTGGTTTACCGACTGAGTGGAACTGATGAGGAATTATGAAAGTATGAAGATCAAAGGGAAAAAAATGTCGAGTGGTAGTTTATAACTGAAGTTACAAGTTTAAACAGTTAGTAAAAGTGTAAGGTGCATAGATTTGGCATTGAGATATAATAAGGTGCAACTTGTATTAAATATATACAGTAAAGTCTCTTTATTATGAGGCACTTCAATAAAGTAGGCTGAATGATCTTATTTTTGTGTTTGGATTACTTTACTCTGCTCAAAATGGCGGCCGAATTGACATGACATCGAGTTGCAGAAATTAAATTGTTAACAGGTATCAGTCACATTAAGCAGATCTCACTGTGTATATCTACAAGTTGCTATGTTACAAATACCATGGAAAGGTATGAATGAATGAAATCTCTTGGTGTTGAATTAATATCGTTGACAGCGGAAATCATAAGATTGTAAACCTAGAAGATCACAACGGAAATGGTCATAAACGTACGCATTTAGAAATATTATTGCAGTGCGAAAAAAAGTCGAATAGGAGGCACACTTAACGACTCGTTGTAAAATGTCAAGTTTTAAAGGCAATTTAATATGAAAAATATCAACAATATTTTAGTAAACTTGAGTCTCGACTTGGTTCATTCATATTTAGTCCAAGCTGAAATAGCTGTACAGTGTGTTGTTGGCTATTTCTTAAACGAACGGTGATTTTGTTTAAACTAAATATACAGGAAAATGGAACACTCGGTTCGAGATGTTATTACAAGAAGTTACGATCTGTGCTGTAGATCTAACTAGGTGGATGAATCATTGTTATGTCGAGCGCGAGTTTAAATCGTCGCGAACTTAAATGATGCAGGACGCGAACACGATTGTAATATTGCATTCACATAATGAAATTCATGTGTGGAAATAACATTTAAATATATAATTGTTATATAAACTTTAAAATTCGTATAAAATAAATCAATTCAAGGACTTTAAACTAATTCGATTGACTTTAAGAATGTTTTGCTTTTAAGAAACGAAAATTATGCTGAAATTTGATATTATTTTAAACATTTTTTTCTTTAAATTTATAAGAGAAATATATTAATATTTTTAAAATTAAATTGAATTTCTTTTAGAAGCATTTGCCTATTATCACTAGAGCAACATTTTGCAACAAATACTTAATTTTTAAAACCTAAATTTCCTCACGATTTCTTTAATTCTGAATGAATTGTGACTGCAACTTTATGGAGACATGCAATTTCTTTAAATTTTTTGCTGTCACTTCTTTTTTTTTAAATTAAATTCCTCATGAAAACACTTTTTTCTTGGATGCAATCGTTAAAATATATCGACAAAAACCCAAGAAGCTGCTAAAAAGTTTGCTAAGTAACAAAAACTGCAACTTCGTTTCGTGGAAAATTCTGAATCAAAATTGTACCGTATAGAGATAGCATACAAAGACATAAAATCTATAGATTTCAAAAAAGAGCTTTGCAATCTAAAAGATTATCTAAGAAAACGTGTAGAAAACAATACAAATCTTTCGATTACTGCTACACTTTCCCAAAATGAAGTTTTTCCAAGTCAATGCCTAATGAATTACTTAGCTAAGCGGTTTCTCAAGAACGATAATGTTCCAATATACTTAATCAAGTACAATCGAACCTTGCTTAACATGCACTTCGCATAACGAACAATTCGCATAACAATCAAAAGTTATTTAATAAGATAACATGTTTCGCATAACGAGTAAAATTGAAATGCTGAAAGCATGAGAAACTGTTGCATCGTTACATTGAGAAGCATCATCCTACTAAGGAGAAACTATGCGCGCTATAAATTTATTCAATGCTAATGCGATGTCGCATTTAAACCAAATTTTGGACCGTCGGCATGATCAAATGTCTCTAGACAACTTTCTAGTAAAAAGGAATTAGGTATGTTCCAAATTTTTATTTCGATTTTCTGTTTTCTGCAAATCGAATTCTCATTCTAGGTTAGTTTATTTCGCGATAAAAGAAAAGATGAAGATGAATCAATCTCCGTAACAATTTTTTTTGTTGAAAATTTCAATTTTTGAGATTTTTTTTGGCATGGAACGCATTTTCGTATTTTATATTAATTTATACAGCAAAAATTGTTTCGACTAACAAATGTTTTGCATTACGAGTAAAACTCCGGAACGAATTATGCTTGTTATGCAAGGTTTTACTAAACTATAATAATTTAGGTGTACACTAGAAAGCTTCTGAATTAAAAATAAACTTTTAATATTTTTACTGCAACAAAAATGTAATAATTTTCACTATTATTGATTAAAAACTGAAAATATTTCCATTGTATTTATAATTATTTTATAAAATTCATTTCTAACGATTCTATATTTACTACAAACTTAATAATAACGAATTCGTTGAAAAACTTGATTCCTGGAAACAATTACGAATAAGATAATACGATTTTGATAATAACCCGTTTTATTTAAATAACATAGAGCCGCATGTTTGCATAAATATATATATATATTTAATCATTAGATGCTTATAGTTCCAATAAATTAAGAAAATTATAAAGTCAAAAATGTTAGTAAGTAGTTATAATCGTCCATACAAAAATATAAATAATAAACTTGTTGCTATTCCATCTAATTGAATATGAGTCATATCAACATTGTCAATAATTATATATTATTTTTAGGAATATAGCAAGCAATGAGAAGGAATCATAAAGAAGATACTTACACGACAGTAGTGACTCAAAAAAGCATTAAATGTGATAAACCGCCAACGGACGCTTGCTTATTAATTTGCATTGTGTAACAATCGAAAGCAACTTGTGAATCATTTCGCATTGTGTACGTATCAACCTTAAAGATGCATTTATGAAACTAAATATAAATACATTGCAGGTGCATCGAATATAATGTTACAATTTATCTCCTGACTAATAAAATTATCATAAATGTTAAATTTGTTTTTTTAAATTTATTTATCTACATATGTTCTAACTCATAATTATTTTATTAAGATGCAACAATGTATGAACAATAAAATATCAATTTATTCGCTATATTATCAAGCAATTAAGTGAATAATTCCTCGGAACAACTGCATAGCCGTTTTGCAATTTAATCAAAGAATCGAATCATAACATGCGGTGACATAAATGTTTCTAAAAATATATAAAGACAAAGAAGGATTTAGGAATTACCCGCCGCTAGGATGCCGCCCTAAAACAAATTTCTAAGACTCATAAGTAGGGATGGCTTTCGAGCTAGAACTCTACATTCTGGAAAGTTTCGAGTTCGAGTTTTTATCTCTCGAATTCGAACTCAAGCTCGAACCGTCTACTAAAGCTCGTCGAGTTTTTCGAGCGGTTTGAATGTTTATGATAGTTAATATCATTTTCTTGACCTTGACATTTTATCACTGTTTCTAGAGCAGAATTTTATATTCATTCCGACGGTATAATCAGTTTTTCTCTAACTTTTACCGTTCTCGAGATATTAAGGTCGAAAGTGTACCGTCTTTTATCGTCATGTGTAATTAGTCAGTGGCAATTAAAGACAAGCTGGTTGTCTTTTCTCTCAGCACCCCTCTCCCTTCCTAAAATTAATAATTAAATATGAAAGTTTTATAACAGCAAACGCGGTTTTCTCTTGCATCTTCACACCCCTTAGAAATAAAAAGGTTTGCCGATTGGGCAGTGCTGGAACGTGCCTTGAACTACATGCGTTTCGCGGACCACATGTTGGATGCCGCTGATAAAGAGGATTTTACATATTTAAAAGTATTGCCCTATTTATTCGGTAAAATCTGGAATAACTTGAAATAATTTCTTATCGAATTGTCTGATATAAATTTGTACATAAATTGAAATAAATAGCTATGTATTTTAAATTTTTTTATTAAGTTTGTTAATTAAAATTAGCCAAAAATATTGTAGAAAAATAGTAGACGGTATTCGAGTTGAGCTTTTCTTACTCGAACTCGAACTCAAACTCGTCTTTTTAAACTTTCTTGAGCTCGATCTCGAGCTCTAACATTTACCAGGCTTGGCTCGAGTCTATCCCAATTCATCAGTAGTGCAGTGTTTTTGTATTTTAATGCAAAGTACTTTCTCGTTAATAATGCTTGGCAGCTTCTTATTATAAAATAATCAAAGCGATGACAAACATTTGCCATTTTGCCATCCGACGCTGTATATACATAAACGTTATCTGATGTCTTTTAATACTAGGTAATAGATAGATATCGATAATTAGACAAATAATTGACACCTATCCAATAGTATCTACAAATACAAACTTTATAAGGTATAGGTTTATTGATTAGTTTCTAAAGTGAATTTCAATTGCTAATCGCCATTAATTATCTCCATAATTAACTCATTAATTTCTACACACACCTATTAGCTATTATTTGATTAAACTTAGTCTCACAATTTTAGGCGTTTGGAACACGATCTTAAGTGTGTTTATTTGCTGCTTATGTTAAACAATCACAGATTTAAATTATTTGCCAAAATGTACTGATCAATCCTCTTTTTTGTATATAGAAAATTTATTTTAATTTGTTTTATCCAAAAATAGTCAGTTTCATAGGTCAAACAGTTTTTTTATCTTCTTTTTTTGTTTCGTTGCATGTGATGGATTTTCCTTTCGCAAGATTTATTTGTTTGTGCAGATTAGGAAAATGTGTGTTTACACGAAATTATGAAAAGTCGAAAACATGCGCAGATGTTGATGGCTCTTCGCAGCCGCGAACGAGTAGCATCGCGTAAATATTTTGAAAAGTTTAATGTTACATAAACGCTGGACGACGGACGAAGTCAAACAACCGGGCCGCACATCTGCATATTGTTATTATTAATAAGTACTAAGTCGATTTCGCGCGAGAAATTCATCCACTGCTTCGACTACTACATTACTTGTATTATCAACCATATGCATTACATTCACTAAAAGCGTAAATGTGCCTCTGAAGCTTGTTCTAGAGAATGACTTGATGTGCAATAAACATAAGGTAATACTAATAATAAATATAGAAGTGTGTATGGGATAGTAAAAGTACATAGTTGATCATAAGATATTATATTATATGTATTAGTTAAGATCTATATGAGATTGGAAACTTTTCTCAAGGCCTAAGCACGTTTCGTGGATATTTATTTATATAATTGGGAAAATACGTAAGAATTTTTGTTTTTGAAATTTTGATACAAATAAGCTATCAGATTTCATGGAAAAGTTTATATAGTTTTATGGAAATACAATTAGTTTTTGGGATATTCCGGATTTTTTATTAAGAAATTTTGGAAAACTTACCAGAACTGTATGTCATCTTGAAAAGATTTTCTTCTGTAAAAAAATAAGAAGAAAAATAATTAAAAACATTTATTATAAAGTTTAAAAATTATATAAATAGATGATTACATTTTCACAAATAAGTACGATTAGAGGCAATCCGCTGCTACTTTTACATGACATGGTATGTGTAGTGTAGGGCACATTACTGCGAGGGACCCATAAAATCTTGGAACCGCGGGTGCGCAGGCCAAGGCGTACTAGGCCGCCTTGATTGCAAATCGTTTCTCGCAAAATGGCCAAATGAAATTTGTTTAAATGTTTAGGTGCTCTTTCCAACAATATCTCAAATATGTTCCTGCCTTTAATATTTGAATCCAAAAACTTTACATTTTTGGCAAGTTTTTTGTTTTTTTGACTAAATCTCGGAACATTCTTGACCAAAGGTACAAAGTGGTATATACCAAAAGGAATGTCTTTCAAAGCTCTATCCAAATATGTCTGACTCTACCTGCTTATTAACATTTGAGAAAATAATGTCTTTGCATTGTGCGATATGGTCAAAGAAAACTTGCCACTTTTCAAAAAATAGAACAAAAATCTAACTTCTATAGCGCTCTTTTCAACAATATCTAAATTTTACTGCCTAAAATTGCAAAAACATCATTTTTTGCAAACTTTTTGTTTTATTGCCAATAACTCTAAACATCTTTGACCAAAATACAAAGTATTATATACTAAAAAACTTGTTTTTCAAAGCTCTATCCAAATATGCATGACTCTTCCTCCTCAATACCATTTGAGAAAATAATGTCCCTACATTGTGCGATATGGCCAATGAAAACTTGCCACTTTTCGAAAAATAGAGCAAAAATCTAACTTCTAAACTAACAGACATAGAGAAACGGTTTATATTTCAAAATGAGGGTTTTGAGGTGCTCTTCACAACGACTATTCAAACCATTTTCTTGCCTCTAATATTTCACCACCAAAATTGTAAAAACACCGTTTTTTGCAAGATTTTTGTTTCATTGCCAATAACTCTAAACATCCATGACCAAAATACAAAGTGGTATGTATATACCAAAAAAATTGTCTTTCGAAATCTTATCCAAATATATATGTCTTTTCCGATTTTTACAATTTGAGAGAAAATTCGTCAACATGCGATATGCAGAGGCGCGTCGGGCACAGTCGGTGCCTAAGGTTTGTCGTAATGCAAAATCAGTCAGTCAAGTATAAGTCAAACAACCAGGGCGGCGCAAGAAGCAAGGTTGGCCCCGGGGTGCGTGCAAGCATGTACATGTTTTGCTGAGGCTTCTGACGCACCTGGGATCTGCTCAGGGGAGCCTACTGATTGACCGCGCCCGGGCGGGAGGCATTCCTTGCCTTTCCCACGACTTGGAAAAAAAATAGTTAAATAATGAATGGGTCATAGGTCTTTGCCAGGCTCTTCAAATTTTGAGACCTAGACGTGCGCCTAGGCCTAAAATCTTCTTAGCAGGCGCAGTAGGCGCGCGTCTTAAGCCTCACAGGATCTCTGTTCTCTAAACTCTGAAAATGCCTCTTAAAGCTCATTTATGAGGAGTTTCAAACTGATTGTGCACTTTGGGTCCCATCAACTTTGAATACATTGCTGCTCCCTAAGATCATAAAATTGAATGGCAATATTTATTCTCATAAATCCCAAAATAAAAACGAATTATTAATACAAATAACTATAACATAAATAATGAGTACTAACGACAAAATTATCATGCTAGTACTACTTATCATTCTTGACCTATCAAAAGAAAACATATTTACATACTTTATTTAGAACTTTTTATTAAACGGATGTTAATTACATAATTAGCACGAAGCCTAAGTTCAGTTTATTGCTCATCGTTCAAAGGGTTCAAATTTAAATGAGGCAGAACAGTAGCAGGATGACTAATCATCATACAATTTGGCGTGTAATACTTAATACTCAAAAATAAGCTGTGTCCATATGATCAGAAGGTACATGGAATCCTTGAAATTCATGATTTTACTTAAAACTCTTAATTTGCCACACCGCCATGAAGTCTACGACATCGTCCACTACGCCGATGACGAAACATTTACTAATCCATAGAAGTCGCTTATCGTGGGCCGTTGTTGTATTCGGTGTTTCGCTAACAGATAGTAAAGCTTAAGCTCGTTTTGCGCGCCTCTCGCAGCTCTCGTGCGCTTATTGAAGCAGTAGCAGATAGTTATGTATCAACATGTATCTCAATATATACACAAATTATACATACATAAGACGAGCAAGCAAGTAACTAGCAAGTAAAATAAGCATATATCTGGATATGTATCGAGTAGCGACAGAAAGTCTACGCAAGCGACGGCGAACGAGTTCGCGCTCTCGGCTTTGCTTCAAGAGGACGCAAACTTCGCCAGTCGCCAGTCGGTTTCGAGCGCCTTAGCATCCAGCCATACGCAGCCTCTCATCTCGCGAACGAGCGGTGCCGAGCGCGTTTTACATACGGTACTTTTCGACATTTTATCCACGACCGCAACAAACATCCGCGTCCCGAAGCGGAAGTGCAGTTGGCAGCCCTTGCAGCAGCGCCAGCGGGAAATTCAAACTCAACCACCAAAGTTCAGTGAGACACCACACCATTTGTAACAAGGCAAGGACCAATCAAATAGAATTGAAACAACATTTCAACAAAACACAAAGAGTTAACTTGGAGTTGACTTTACGACGATACTCGGTATAAACGTCCGCGACTGAGAGAAACCATCATGCAGTGGGTGTATTTCCTAATTTAAGTGCAATTCGCGGCAATTCACGCGTCGCTCGGATTCCTCATCAGCATCATCCTCAAATGGTCGCGCGGTCGCGAGATTTCCAGAAAGTCTAATAAAGCTGCTCGCACTGGAGAGGCGGACAGACATGTAGATCATACGCGGTACATGCGAGAGCCTTCGATGACGAGTGTTGTTTTAAATTCACGTTGTTGTTATTGTTGTTTGATTATTTGGTTCTTCGCAATAAGTGAAGTGACACGCACGCGCCTAGAAAGAAGTCAACTCAACTCAACTCTACTGAGAGATACTCAGCGATAGTTCCCAAGCAACATCGACTACTTGGCATATGTGTAGATGTGTTTGTGTATATATATATAATATGTAAGCATATACACCTTATATAAGTGCATGTATATATGTATGTACAACGACGACGACAAAGTGAAACTTTTAAAACAACTGCGAGGAATGTGCGCGCATGCAGTGATGTATTGTCCTGAAGGATTTCCATCGGTTGCCATTGCGCAGTTGACATCCGTATATTATTATTATTGCCAGATACTCATAAGACACTAAACTAAGTCGACATTAAAGTGGACTTTAATACCTTTCGTCCGAGGTGTACATTTTAAGGATAATTCTAGGATTGTCATCGACGAAGGTAAGACTGCAATGCTGTTACGAGTTGTTGCTGTTATTATATTGTCGAAGAAGGTGTTTGCAATGGAAAAGTACAACATTATATTATAGTTTATTGACAAGACAAGAACTGTGTGGATGCACAAGCCACAGGTTGGTTGGTAAGTGTAAGTTTCTCAGTCTATGCTATGGGACTGGTCGCGGCTCTCTCGCGACTTGGCGCGCGCAACTCGCGCTCAGTACGTTGCGTTGCGTATAAAAACGTGTTGCGCATTTTGAATTACGAGTAGACAACCAACTATCAACAAAATCAACTCTTAAACTGGTTAACGCTAGTTTTACTAGTTTCGTTGGAACTTCTCCTCCGTTCACAGCTCAAGTCTAACTTTATACAGCTTGTTATTGTAAGAGAGATGTGAAAATTCTATAGATTTTCCTTGGACTTAAGTAATGAGTTAAGGATTTGTTATGGATTGAAATGTTGGAATTTCTGGGTTGGATAGAAAGAAAATGTAATATTAAGGGCAGAAAACCAAAAGCTGTGCTTATGTGGAGGGATTTAAGTAACTAGTTAAGTGACTTAAGTTACTAGTTAAGTAACACATTATAAAGGTTTGTTGTTTTCTCTTCTTCTTTTGTAAATATATATGATCCAGTTTTAAGTAACCTGTTACTTTAAAAGTAGCATATTCTTCAGATTCAGATATTTAAATAAATTATGTATCTGAAGAAACTGTACGTTCTTCTAGAAGCATCTAGCGATCACCTAAATGCATGATAATAGTATTTTCGAAATATTTGAATTTAAATTTTACATAATCCTCGTATAGCATATAAGCCTAGAAATTGAATCATACAATAAATATCAACCAGCTGAAATCCGACACAAGCTTTAATATGTAGTATGTCTCTTAAGCTACTAGTTAAGTTTCAAAGTTCAGTTTTTCGGTGTGGTGTGACTCAAACGCGCCTTGCGTCGTCTCGCTTCTCATCTACAGGTCACATCAGCTTGCGCTCTCGATGAGTAATAGTAATTAGTTAATTAAGAGACAGGCCGCTCTAGACGTTCCATCTACAATCGACTCTAATCGCTTCCTAAGTAACGGCGAAGTGATGCAAAGGGCTCTGTGATTAATCAACTCACAAACCACATTATATTATAAACTAAAGGCCGCTTTACACGAAAGCGATAATTTTTAATTTTAAGAACTCCATTAACTGTAACTTTTGACTTTTAGGCTAATTGTCAATTTTGAACCTTTTGCTCATCGAATTTCGGCTGACTGTTGAAATAAGACGAAGTTTGCTACGAGACCCGAAACGTAGCTAGGAAGACAAAGGGGGATATCTCTTTCCGGGCGCAGCACCCTATGGGCAATGTTTAGAAATTATGCTTGGAGGATAGACTTCATGTGGACTAGGGGCGCTAACAGAACCGCGTTTGGCTCAGTCGGGGTCTTAGGCGCTTATGGTTTGCCGTAATGCAGAATCAGTCGGTCAAGTGCTTAAGTCTCACTACTTGGACAAAATAGTAATAGATTTGTTGGGTGATTGGTCTGCAAGGGGCCCCTCTAAACTTGGGGCCTAAAATCGCTTCTGGGCGCCAAACTTTCAATTGTCCTCTGGCGGCGAAAACCTTAACTAAATTGCATTTTTAGTGATTAATGGGCAATAACGCAATCATTATTCAATAGTTTCAATATCAATTTTCTACTAAATGCAATATGATCCTAATTATTATTGAAAATTGTTATAAATTAAAAACGCTGATTTATCAGCGCTGGTAATCAAATGTAAGGCCCCTTTTATACTTACCCACTTAGTATATTAATATTAATACGAGTAGGATAGCATTAATAAAATTTATTTCAAACGATTTGGAGAATTCGAGTAAATTTATGCAAGCACGCGAGGAAAACGAACGAGAAAGAGAAATAACTCATGAGGTTATTAACAATGTAAATGTATTCATATTCGGTTGGATCGAGCTGATATCGATGTCGGTTGCTTGTTGGGCACCATCAGAGATCAAGATGTATGCGTGTGCGATGTTTATGCGTGCTTTAGGTGTCCAGATCTCGATCATTACGAACGCGTGGTGGATTGCTTCACAATTTACCTTAAGTTGAGCGGAGTTAAGAAGTTAGTTAAGTTTATCTGTATCTATTGCTATATTTACTAAATAGTTTATTTTATAGCTGTAGGTGGGTATTATACTGCATTTCACAGCATGAAATGATTTGTTTAGAAAGCTCGAGAAAAACCAAGGATGCAAATTAAGATTTAATAGTGATGTGTAACTTATGGCTCGCGAGCAGTACGATTATTATTGGATGCTTTTAAGGTAGATATCTTTGTTTAAGGTTGGACAGCACTGCAAATTATTTAATTTTTATGCGATATATAAGCCTGAATGATGGAAGACCCTGTATGAACTATGTGAGTGAGTCTCAATTTTGTTCTTTTTGACATTCTTTCACATTTTTAGGCATTTTTATGCGCATATTATACACGCTTATTAATGGAGATTTATTCACAGGGTGATAGCTATATAAACTATGTATATAATTTTCTCTAATTGCATGTAGTTTCAGAGCTACATGTAATTTTCGAAACGTTATCAGCAATTAAAATAATTAGATTTAGATCAGGAATCAACCAGAATTGCCAACAATTTTAATGGGCATTGACATGTCGCCATCTATCATGCAGTAGAAATACCATAGTGATAATACATTTTATAAATTCATTTATTTATTTATTACAAGTTGAAGTTATGCACGGCCCTGTAATTCAAACAACATGATACTTTCATGAGTGAAGTTGATATTCATATTCGAGTAAATAAATCGCAATCGGCTTTCAAGAAGGCCACTGAAGAAGTCGCTAGCTCGTTCGGCGAGTAATGGGGAATAATAAACGCGAGCGCGAGCTGCTGGAGTAGAGATGTGGAGTCGTCAATCTCTCGGATATGAGCTATCGAAGGTGCGTGCTAGAATGCACGGTTGCCGTGTCCGATAATAATTAAGCGAGACGATATGAATATTAAAATTTATACGAATACAAATAAAGGACAATAAATATGTAGCAGGCAGCAGCGACCAAAGTAGATACTACCTTATGTTTGCTATAAATTTCGCGATTCGCACACTAACTAGTGCTTGCTTATATATTGGTTTGTATCTTTTCATAAAGCAAAAAGAAATCAACAAATAAGAATTTCGAATCAAGTTTTTGTTGGCATTTGCAGCCGGGAAATACGCTATTACACTATCGGTACGGAACACACTGGACCTAACCAGGTGAGATACCATCAACACAAAATCGGAAAGGCTTAGACG
>JARJDU010016226.1:0-12047 GCA_030264695.1 Lissagria laeviuscula | reverse complement strand
TTTTATTTTGATATTTTGTATATTTGATTAAAATAAATTGTTTTCACAACACATTATATGTTGTAAAAACAACGAACAAGCATTAATAAAACGTATATTTGCTTTTTTGTGATTGATGTCTTGTCATTATTTATAAATTTATAAATTCATATATTTTTATATGTAAACTGATTTATGACTCTTTACTTTATAAAATTCATAGGGAAAGTAGTTAAATGTTTGAACCATGTGTGTAGATCTCGGCAAATTGTACTAACCCACAAAGAGTCAATCATTCTCATCTTAAAGGAAATTGACTGCGTCGGTGGGCTCACATAATGTGAACGAAACTGAAGAAAATGTTCAAGAAACTGCTAGGAAGAACTAACTTACAGGATGAATTTATATTCATCCCACAAGCAGGTTTAAATATTGTTTAATATCCATAAATTTTTGGAGTATAAAATTATACTGTGAAATTTATAACATTTGTATATATCATCATATTTATAACAGTGGCAGTTTAAGACTAAATTGCACAAGAAGCGAATTTTTTCTCGACACATCTTTTGACGTTAATCATATAGTTGAAATTGAAATAAATTGTTTTTTTTTCTACATATATATTATGTCATCATTTAAATTGTTATTTGGGCTCTTTTTGTGAACTGTTACTCTGAACTGATTAACTAAATCCATTTTACTTTGCAGTGCTCAATTCTCATCTGGGTAAAAATTGAACATTTTCCTCTTGTTTAAAACAATAAAAAATACTATTGGGGTAAATTACATAATTGAGACTAACACATTCAGTATGCTTTTGTTGGTAACCTATGTGCGTTAGATATACAATATACATCAGGGCCTCGCTTTGCGGCCATTCGTTTTGCGTGGTTTCGAACATGTGTCGTTCATAAAATAATACCATTTTCGCTCTGCGTCGTAGATTTTTCAAAGTTGCGTTGATATTTTTGTTTTATAAACTTTTTTTTGTGAGAAATTTTTTGTGCTGTGCCACGCTGGCGAACAGGATATCGCTTGCAACCTGGCAATATTGCTAACAGATTTTCGGTGGAAGCTAGACAACTAGTGTGCTAATGTGGCTTGGAGCAAGCGAATAGGTAATTAAATAGCAGGGCCGCAAAAAACGCAAAACAAGCTTTACCGTAGCGCTCGGTTTAGAGCAGCTTTATAAAAGAAATTCAAACGTTTTTGTAATTTTTTTTTTATAAACTAAAGGTGAATCTTCTACAAATTTATAGATTAAATAAATTTCATAGTAAATTATAATTTTTTAGACTATAAACATGAGTGGAAAGAATATATTAGCTTTTAATTACCAAAATGCAAACAAATAATTTTTTGTTTTTTAATTAATTAATAAAGTATATATTATTTGTGTATTTTAAATTATTAATTTTCAAAATTTATATTTTGAGGAAAAATTTTTGGAAACCTATCTTCAATATTTACATAGTATCTCATATAAAATGTTAACTCACTTTGCGTGGTTTCAGTTTGCGATGCAAAAGTGTTTAACGCATTAACAACGCAACGCGAGGCCTAGGTGTACTATTCAAGTTTACCTGGATTATAATAGAAGCCGCTGCTATTGCCGCTAACTAAAAATTCTCTTTAGCGGTACAATGTAATGCTTTAGTCCTTGTTCTTCTTTGACTTACTGTGTTTTGAGTTGCAATGAATTATTCATTAACGAAAATCTATCATAGTTCCTAATCTAAACAGCTTACAATGCGGTGACCGGCGGTCTATTTGGAACCTACGAACCTAGTGGCACTCCTTTCAAACCTCTACCAAAGGCCGTACAACATCTAGCGAAATCCGTAGCAGCCTAGCGGCAGTTTTTCGGGTTGGCCGATTCTATTGCCTGTTTGCTTGCTAACCTCGATCTGTCTTGCGCGGAGGTTCTGCCATACTAAGCTGTTCCGTTCCGGGTTGTTACAACTTATGCTTCAAACCAGGTATAATTTAAAGGCATTTTCCAGTAGAGGCAAGACAACGAGAGTGTAATTGTTGGTAGAGCAAGTGAATGGGTAAGGGAAGAACAGCTCCGCATAACCACTTGCCGCTTACGCTAAATGCAGTACGGTGTTTATGATAATCAATCGTGGCTGGGTCTGAGGTAACGGTTAGATCAATTGCGGTAATTTTTTTAGAATATATAGTTCATATCAGTAAGAAATTTTATTTTTAGAAAATTTAAGTAGCAAGAGTATCGCTTAATTAAGGCCGCTTTTACAATTGTTAGATATAAAATGTTCCAGTTGATTACAATCTAGAACAGAGATGCTCGAACTAGAGTCCAGTCAATGACAAAAAGACCCTAAGCCGATTGAGTACATATTTATAAAATAAAAAATCGAATGTCTTGTTTGCTGACGATTTCTAGGAAATTTATGAAAAAATAATTTTTTGGTGGGTGGGAGTCGTTGAACGAATTTAAAAAGTTTCTCCACTGGCAGCCGCTATTAAACTTTGTTTATGTTAAGTTGAGGAAAAGGAGAGAGGTTACTGCTTTTAGGTTGATCCTAATAATTTAAGTCTGAACATCTCTGCTCTAGAATAAGCTATCTGAGTTATCCACTATACCGATTGTAATAACGGTTCTTAAGCAGTGAAACGACAAAGTAGACAGAATCGTAGATGATCATGCCACGCTGACATATCCGTTATGCGTATTTGATAAGAGCAGCTAGTATAAATATTAAATATTAAATGAATAACTATACAACTTAAATGATATAATAATTGCTTTATGAATAATAGATTCCGTTTAATTGCCTAGATCAGGGATACTCTACTTGATCCCAGCCCCTAGTGGGCGGTATTAGCGCCGGCGCTAGAGTCATAGCCGTCCGCATGCAATATCCATTTAAGCGCCCTCATGCGATTAAATTTAAAAATGTTGAATACGAAGTAGTTTAGACTAACATAAAATAAATTAAATAACACACATAAATTTAAGTTCTTTTTATGGTAATTTCAAAGTTTTTGATTTACTGTTAACTAAATTAGAAATAATGCTTTCAACGTCTAATTTGGCACATATATCGTAATAACCTATTAACGCTAAACTAACAAGTCTTTTTTTTTGTGTCATACTTGTTCTTTGATTGGTTTTAACTAATTTCAACTTTAAAAAAGCTGCGCTCGCAGCTCGTTACCCTAACAGGGAAAGGCAATAGTATTCCGAAAGCAATAAAAAAGTAAGGCAAAGATAAATTATTAAACACAATAAAATTAAAGTTAGAAAAAGTTTCGGATCATTCACAAAAATATCCCGAAAAACACATAACTCTTCATATAGCTCTATTGCATTTAAATCTTCATTGTTGCCATTCATCAAGAGCATCTCTAGATCGTCAATACTTCCGTAAATCTTTAAAATTAATTTTTTGTAATTTTAACAAGAAATTGAAATAATATTTTAAGCAGTTTAAAACGATCTATCTATTGTCTCAGTACTACCCGCCAGTCGCTGCCACGCTACCTTACTTTGCACAGTACTTTGCCTTAGAGACGGCACAAGGTAAAAGAATACCTTTCCGTGTCTTTTGAATGACCAAATCTGGTATGAGTAGCTATGTCTACCGTCCCTTGATCTAGATGATCCAGTGTTGCTACCAGCATGTCATTAAAGCTGCACTGATCTCAGCAGTGTTAGAGTGTAGTTCAGTTTCCTGCTCTAAGCGCCTACACCAATAGATCTCGCTCGGCCCGATCTTCTGCCATGAGATGTATGGACAACATATTGGCAATCACACTCACAGCATTGTACGACATTCTGCAAAATGCTTGAGCCACTTGCAGGGCACTTATACGGTAGACCTAACGTATGTTGATATTGTTGTGCCTTTCGACCAAATTGGGGCTACACACAGCATCACTGAGAACACTAAGATCGAGAGGAGTTTTCGCCGTACCTGCCTCAGACTGCCAAACTTTGGCTATTTTCCGCTCCAGTGCTGTTACATACTTCTTCATTCTTGCAATAGTTCATATATATATATTAGCTCAGTATATTATCGTTTATTGTCTGTTAGTTATCTAGAGTGCTTGTTTCCGATGTCTAGCAGGAATTCAATAACTCTAGATTTTGACAATGGTCATACCACAGAACAATATCCATACAAAAAATTCACTACGTGTCGGCACCTTTGATCTTCTGTTGCCAATTTTTGTGATCTTCAGCCATCTTTCCAGGTTATTACTGGTGGCAAATTTGAATTTGTATGATTGGTTTTAATGTAGCTGCTGAAATATCCTAGCGGTGATACAATCAAGCTGGGGCTTAGTATTGCCATTAACTCAAGCCTTTTTCGCACTTGGGATAGTATTTAGTCGAATGGCGAGTAGTTAGTTGATGAGCGAGTTGCAATTCACTATACTTGCAAGAAAAATAGATTAAAATCAATTGAGAATTAAATAAAATCTAGTTGTTCAGACAGGTTTCTTATTAAACTACTAGCTACTCGACTAAATACAATGCTAAATATGAATAAAAGTTTAATGTCAAACACCACCACGTTTACGAGTGGGTTCTTGGCGCATGGCGCAGCAAAACAAGCGCCGAGTAAATCTTTTAGATGGATATTATTCTGTGATCATACATTGAACTCACGGATATAAATATCACGTGACGAACTATAAGCTAACAATAACTGGTTATAATAAATTTAAAAAAAAAACACACAAAATATACGAAATTCTGTTAAGTCTCTAGTTAGTCTGTTGGTCCATGTGGCTTAAGTAGCTTTATCTACTTCCTATCATTAAACAGCCTCCTTAGCTCACTTATCTAATTATCAATCGTTTACTCTTCTTATCTGGTCCGTTTCGCGCTTTTCTAAATCTTTGCAACCTCTTAACTCTTCACTTTTCTCCTAGCGACCAAGCAAGTAAGTCTATTCCATCTAATTTGTAAATCTGTTATTGTAGCTTTGTCATCCATTTTGTATTTGATAATATTTGCCAATTTGTTTTTTATTACGTTGTCCTTGTAATGGGAACTTAATTCGTTTACCTATTTTTTGTAAATGATCTAAATTCAATTGTCTAGTTAATATATTATTTTATTCAAGTTTAATTTTCTCCTTCCCGAAGCAACTATGCGCGAGGTTAATTAATTTTGTTCGAGCAAAGTTGTTTATCTCCTCTAGGCTTTTTCTTAGATCATGTGTATTGAGTATGGTTAGAATTAATCTACTCGTTTTGAAATAAATAAACTGCTATAGCAATCTGATAAAGTTGCTTTACCTACTCATTACTTTTTTGCGCTTAAGTAAACTTCCACCCCCAGTTTGTTTAGAAGTGTGCCTTTTACTTGTTTGTTTATAACTGATATGTGCAGTAAGTTTAGTTGGAATTTTCCTTGCCCCGTTTTGAGATAAATAAAGTATTCTCACTTTTCATTCATAATTTCATAGTAAATTACATCGATATAATAGTTGTCTCAGAAACCTTGCCAGGAAGATACTTAACAATAATTTTCCAAGGTTTCATAGAGATCGTATGAATGGTTTAATAATTTATTACGGACCAAACTAAGTAAGATTTTAATCTAATTTTGAATTTACTTTAATATTTTTTTAAATATATATATATTTATATATATTTACTAGAGAAGATATACAAAAATTAAAACTAGTCTAATAAAAGCTTATAATTAATTTTAAATTGAATATAGTGATAATAAGAATCTAGAAAAATTCTAATAAATAATTCTTATTTTTGTAGTGCTTAAGTCCAAAAGTTTCTTTCTCATCAATCATCAAATTTGGTCTTGGTTGTCTAGAAGCAGCAGTGCTTCCGTGTTATAATAATGGTGCAGTCGCAACTCGCAATTCACGTTTTCCTGCATTCTTCTTTCACCGTGGGAATTCTAAGATCTCGATGAATATCCGAGTTGCAAATGAAAATATTTTAAAACTAATTTTAAAAATCTCCTAAAACGTACATTCACTTTTCCGGCATTTATTTCGAATTAAAGCTGATGCACAACAGCCTAAGAACGGGATCGGGAACGAGAACGAAAAAGCTTAAACTCATATGCTCATATGCGTGCATTTACAACAAGCTCCTGAGAATTATTACGAAAAGACGCTCGAGAACGGAAACGAGAACCTTGGCCAAGATTGAACTTTCCTGTTCTCAGGCAACTGCCACCAATCAACTACGGATATTTTAGGCGCACTGGCGCAAGTTTTTTGAAGCATATTCAGGCTTTGCGCGGGCAGTGGCATAGGTTAACATTCGAGCATTCATTCGATACGTTTTCGTTCATTGTGTATCTGCTTTATATTTATGTTCCCGTTCACGTTCTCGTTATCGTTCACATTCCCGTCTTCGGGCTGTTGTGCAGCGCCCTTTAAAGTCATAAATCACAAATTCGACTTTGGTAAGTACGTAGATAAGCTATAGCCCAATAATGTGCTTTTTAAATTTTGCGAAATTATTGAAAAGCCTAGCTATAAAGAACCATGAGCATTCTTGTCTAATTTTTCAAGAGGCATACGATGGTATACAATTAAAATTGACTCTTTCAATATTGTCTCTTTTCTCTAATCTTTACTGCGAGATTCTTTGCGTAAATTTCATTAAGGTTACGTAGTAGAAGTTGAAGTTGGTCAAGCAAAAGAAACCCATTAGTATAAATCAATAACCTCAATTTCTCTTAAATTATAACAAATTTAGCACGGAAAAACTTTGATGATTGAAATAAATAAATAAGTAAAAGAAGAAAGTTTTTTTTTTTAAATTAATATTTATAATTATCCGCATGATGAAAGTAAACTTTCATATCAAAATCTATTAACATTTTTGCTTAGTTGATACGGTTGCAGGTGAAAATATTATTTGAAATAAAACATTTTATTATATATTTGATATTGGAAACGAGAAATAAAGTGAAGAACGAATTGAGATCAATACCAATTCAATCATCGTTACCCTTCAGTGTACTTGTCAGTATTTACCACCGAGGAAAGCCATGAATCATTGAGCAAGTTAACAAGATCGCGAAATCTCATCCTTCACGCTTAAAGCAATATTATTATCTTTAACGACGCTGGATTTGATTTCCGACAGGCTCAAACTCGGGTATTCTTCTGCCTGGGGCAATTTCGGGATTGATTTATTTCAGTTATTTCATTTATTTCATTGCATGTGACGACCGCGTTATTTTTATCGTCTTCTTTCGCAGATTCTCTATCAACACATGGAATACTAGGAGAAATTTATATAGCGTGACAAATTTTTGGTTGTTTTTAAATTAACTAAAAAGTGATATCACAAGATGTTCATTAAAGGATTTATTTATTATTCAAGTGGATAGACCCGGTTTCACCAATGTATTGCTCCTTAGACAAAGACGGACTGGCGATGTCAAACGACCCAGACAGTTGATAGCCGTTATACCCAATTTTTTTTAAATTCTTATTGAACCTACATAGGTTTGTATACAACTTTCTATATTTGACTAACTTACTTGCCAGTAAGTCTGATCACCGGACAACAGGGTAAATGCCCTATTGTCAGTCCACCTCTGTCCTTAGACCCCTGGTGGAATTTTCTTACTTGTCACATATTTTAAGAAGCATTAAAACATAATTTATTTTATTAGTGGTTTACTGGATTTTAATTATAAATTTATTAGTCTATGATGTCAAAAAGTTTGGCGACCACTGAGTTAGACCACATGAATGCATTACTATATACACCTAATATGTCAGCACAGAAACAGTATAATGCGCATTAATTACGCGTATTTAATGAAAACGACGTATCACAACAATCGATACTACGGTAAATACAGCTCGCTAAACGCATGATCGCCGTTCATTATTGAACCTCCGCGCATCTCGTTACGTTTACGTAATGATATTTAACTTACAACATATTATCCCATCATTTTCCTTTGTTTAATTTTTTAGGTTTCAAATCAGATTGCAATACAAAACCAACAATATAATTGAAACTAATCACAATTGCATGCTGCATATTTCTATCAACATTTACATGCATATCTATCTTAAATATTCGTACAAATTTAACACCTAGTTGAGTAAATATGGAAATTTTACCAAGAATGCGAATTCGGTCTCGTTATTTACGGAATTGTGGAATTGTGGAATTATAGTTCTAATTGAAGTCGTGCATGAATGTACCGCCTTCATGCTTCGACAGGCTGAATACGTTCTTCCATCCTAATTTGGAACGAACCGTGAGTGCTTAGCTAGTATAAGGAGGATAAGATATGTTCCGAAGCGTTCATAATAACTCGAGCTCGGCAATATAGTGTATGCACATTTAGTATGTAAGGACATCATAATGGAATAATTAATATTTCTTATTATCATTGGCAGCTGGAGCTGGGGCGTGCGCAAGCGCAGATTAATCTTAATGTCCTTCCACGAGTGGGAATTGCTCAAATTGATTCATTAATTATATTGACACACTTTGAAATATTTTAATTGTAAATAAATAAAGGAAAGGATTATTAATTGGTTCAGTTAATTATAAATTAGTTATTTTATAAATATAATTTTTTCTCATAGTGCTCATGGCTAAAGTCTGCATTGAGTGGGAGAAAAACTATAAGAATAAAGAACAGTTATTGAATATAGTCCGCTAGTATTAATTTCATTTCTCTGGAAAACTAATTTTTTTATAAAGGCCGCCTCACATCTATCATTAAGCTACTAGCTTTGTTATGGGTTGTGGGAAGCCGCTATTCTCTTACCTATTAGCTTGCTCAAGTCACAGTTACTATTACGTTGTCATGCTTTTAACTGTAAATGCATTGCAAACCTGCCCATGACGCTTCGATTTTAGTGCGTTTCCAGTTTCGGACGGTAGCAGCAAACTATTCTCTCGCGCTGAGTGTTTGTTGTGCCGAAGAGACAAAATTTTTTGTTTTAAACGCACCGAATTCGAATCGACATGGGTAGCTTTACAACGCATTTACCGCTAGAAGCAAGACAACGTGAGGGTAACTGTGACTTGAGAAAGCGAATAGGTAATAGATTAGCGGTTCCCCATAACCCGTAAAGAACGCTAGTCGCTTGATGCCGGAATTAAGACAACCGACACATTATGTTTCCGCGCACTGACATGCATATAAATTCATGTGCATAGTAAGTCATGATCGTGTGTGAGTCATAATCACGTCGCTACGTGCTTCCTAGTAGGTACCATGTACATATAAATGAGCTTCAATAGCTTTGCATTCCAGAGAGACTTAACTGCGATGAGAAACTCATGTTAAATAAATTTACAAAAGAATTATTTTTAAGTTTTTCGTAATTTATAAAATGTCAAAAAAAGAAAGTGATAAATCAAAATAACTTGTGTAGTGACTTTGAAAATGAACCTAAAAATTATTGAAATGACAGAAAATAGTGCTTAACTTACAGCTGTAGAAAGTGATGTTAATGTTGCAAAGTCATTAAAGGCCAAACAGGAGAATCTAAATTCCTTTTTGCGTCGTGGAGCAAAGTGAATAATTTATTAATTAAGATATATATTTACTTTAGCTTATCTTCTTCGATCTCGTTTGAACGCTGATGCGCTTACTACTGCGCCAAGCACTTTTAAATAATTTGCCTTAATATTATTGCCTTTTTGTTATTCTTATTGTTTATTATTAAATATAGAATATTTCGTGTTTTACAATACTTTTTTTCCAAAATTCTTGTTGATTGCGAAACTTTGCTTAACGCGATTATGTAACGAGTAGGGTTATCTGTATATAGATTCAAAATCGAATCATTAAAATTGCTGCCTCCTAAAATACATTAAGGAAAAAAACAAAAGAATAGAGAATATTTTATATATAAAAAAAAAAAAACAGAAAATGCATTTACATTGTTCCGATTTTTTGCGGTTTTCGAGATTCAACATTTTTGTAAAAAAATTCGCTAACTAAAAGCCGTCAGAAATAAAAGGCATTTTATTTGAAACTTTCCCTTTGATATATTAATCTTTTAAATACCGGCCACTATACCCCAATATTTCCGAAATTTACTTTTTTGCTGAAATATATGCAAAAAATGAAATATCGTTAACTTATTAGCCTATTAATAAAAAAAAATTTTTACAATTTTAAAATGATTTAATTTTAATCAATATCATGAAAACGGCTATAACAAGAACAGTTAAGACTAAAAATGTTTAATATCGATTTTTCTAGAATACATCTTAATAAAATGCCACTAAAAAAAGTATTAAGAATAAGGCATTCCCAACTTGTACAATTCAAGAAAAAAGTTTGCATAAGTAAATCTATTAGGAAAAGTGAAAAGTTTAATTTAAACTTTATGTTTCTCATGTGACATTCTATAAAAAACTAATATTCAAACTTATATAATGAATACCTTTGGGAATAAAGAAAAATTTATATAAAATTTTTGCAAGAGATCTACAATTTAATTTTCCAGGTGAAGACTTTTTGAGAGAATAGCCGCTGAAGGATTGTTATAAACAAATGATTATTTATTTTTAATTGCACTGAGCATTATTCTATCTAGTAAGCGGCATTAAGTTAATCAAGTAGATCACAAGTGTAATCCGCATTGATAGTTGTTCATAAAGAAAATTAATCGAAATGACTTTGAAAATCGAAAAAAAAAACGCTATAAGTGTGCCTGCTGACAATCGCGTTTTTGGCTTTAATAGGGGTTTGTTAACATTTTTCTCGCTATTTCATGCAGGCCTGTTTGTCTGATAGGTATAGCGTATAGTGATGGACTCATGTTTTATTACAGGTCACAACGTGTTTCAAAAACCCCTACCCCTACGGTAGTGAATTGTTCAAAATGGCGGCGACAGATGGCAAGAGAGACATTCTTTTGTTCTTTCCTTACAAGGCGTAGACCCAAAAAGTTTACACTTTTCTCAATTCGAGCTTATTGGCTATGATTTGCGAACACTTCAATGGCTGATATCCAGATTAGAAGCAATTTCAAAAAAAAAACACTGGTCGTTTTTAATAAAGTCACAAAATGGTCTAATGTTTTTATTCTTAATGCTCATGCAGGCAGAATAATGAAATTTATTTTCAGCTTTTTTTTGTTCTACGGAGAAAGTGGTAAAAACAGGACTATGAAAGGGTAGATTCACCAATCTTGATGCGTAGCCGTTTCATTTGCAAAAAAAAATTGTAATTATTTTGTTAAACTGGTTTCATACCAGGTTGCAAAAATGAAAGAATTTATTACAATGCTAGGTGGTAACGTAAAAAATATATATTTTTTCAATTGTTGCCAATCTTTTAATAAATTCTTCATTTATATTTAATTCACCTTTAAATATAAACTCCAACAATTAAATATTTTACCTTATTTTCTCTTTTTTTGGTTTCCTCTTTTTAAAATACTGCCTGTTTACTTCCATTTTGTTGAAGGTCAATGCGCCAAATGTATTAAATGGTTAGCTTGAAGAAGTGAGAACTTTAACGATAGTCACAGTTATTGGTGGTATAGTTAAAGCCAAATTAAGTTCAACTATACTGATAAAGCATTGCATTCAGTAAACTAATTAGTTGGAGCACAACCCCGCAAAGCGGGAAGGGGACAAAGACCAAACTAACTAATGGCTCTTTCTTAAATTTCATTTACAGAAAGTGAAATATCAACCCTGATCTAGAAATAAATTTTTTTTATTACGTTTTCATTCAACATTGTTATTATATTAATAACAAAATAAATAAATTAAATCTTGTGAATTTTTATCTATAAACAAAATGTTAGATTCTGTTATATATTTAAATGTATTGACTGTATGTATGTGCAGTGTATATAATAGTTGGGTGTTGTCACAGCGTTTGGTATCACCCTATTACCAACAAAAACATTGAAGAATTTTTTTAAATTTAACTATTATTATAAAAATAATATTAATATACCAATGAAAACAAAAAAATAAAATAATTTTGATTATTACTATTATTATTATTATTATATATTATTATATATTATTAACTAAAGTGAAAAACAATATAAAATAACCTTAGAACTTTTACGATTGATGTTGGAGCAGCGTTGAACATC
>JARJDU010016206.1:0-11753 GCA_030264695.1 Lissagria laeviuscula | reverse complement strand
TTAACTATCCAAGGAAGATCTTTTCAAAAAGTTTTGATTCACTTACCAGGGCCGGCATTTTGAGTAGTAATTGAAGTTTTTTGACCAAAGTAGTAAATTCGTCAAGACACTAGCGAAGACTTAAGATACAGGTCAAAAAAGCAAATATTGTGAGCTATACATTGATATTAATTAGATTTCCGTATGATGATTTGTTCTAGATCTATGTTCAAGATATTACACATTTGATTATTAAAATTAAATTTAAAACAATTTGCAAAAGATTGGGAATGTTAAAGACAACTCATGTTACATAACATTCAAAATTAATTAAAGCAGGTGTAACCCATGTACTGTAAAACAGTACGAGGAAAGCAAAACAGAGGCAAGCAGAAAACGTGAGTAATGCAAAATGAAGTAACTTTTAATTAAATATTGTTTCTTGTCACAAGTCAATGTCAAAAGCACGAATTCTTAGAACGAAATCTTAAAACAAGCCAAATCGAGATCATATATTAATAACCCAACATTGTAAACAAATAAAAAACCTTAATAACAAATAAAAAAACTTTGAACTAACCATCATATTTTATCAGGTAATATTTATTCCTCTATTACAATTTGTTTGTGCAATAAAAGCAATTTACCTAGGGAGTAACACGTTCGAAATAAATTGAACCAGAAAGCACGAGTTTAGAATAATTTGCATTGGACGTAGATGAACGGAAGATAAACAACACACCGTCTTGCTAAAGGTTACCAAAGTAAACTTTCCTCAAAGACTTCTTATAATAGAGTACGAATATGATCTGCGAATTGCTTCTGGCCACCTTACCACAACATACAAGAAAAACGAAAGAAAAATTACTTTGGAAAAAAGCGCGTGTAATAATAATTCATCCGCGTGCCAAGTCAAGACGTGCCAAACCAACCGACTACTTTTCTTCTGGAATTTCCACTGCCGCGCGCCGCCCTATATCTTCCCATACCCCGTAAACCTCTTACACTTACATTTACACTTATACTTTCTTTATTCCTTATAATTTTTTTTCTGCTTTCTGACAGAGTTAACACAGTTTTAAAGATTTATTACGTTGTGTTTGATTAAATTGCAGGATTAAACAAAAGTTTACGCAATAAATAAAAGTTAAATAATTTACTAATTAAAATTTTTTGCTTGCTGGAAAATTGTACACGCAATGTGAAAAACTGTAGAAATAAAATAAAGTAGTCTTGCTGGGTTTCACTTTTTTCTTGTTTAGTTTCTACAAGCAGAGATAAATCTCTATTAACAAATAACCAAATTGATAAAGAAACTAAAATAAAATTTGTGCATGTTTAGAGAATATTAGAGAATATTCATGAAAGAAATCATAAAAGCGAATTGGCAAGGCAAGGAATGCAATTAAACTTTGAGGATAGAGAGTGTAATCGCGACGTGGGGTAAGGAGGTAAAAGCTAATCATAAATATTCCAAAGCGGTGCGGAAGCACGGAAATAAGAGACTCTGGTGGCGTCGTGTTCGACGTTGGTGGTTGCACATCGACAACGCTCTTCTCTTTGCATGTTGTTTATTTGTGCGGTAATTAAATTTCCTACACTTTTCCAATTTACCCAACTTCGTTGCTGTCGTCATTCGTCTACCGTTGCCTCAAGCTCAATAGTGCACAAGTCTAGAAGTTTTTTCAAGCGAACAACTATTTTCATGTCAGTATGAACTTCTTTTAATAAAAATAATGAAAATTAATATATCAATCATATCAACAAATTTAATTAAAAAAATATAAAAATAAAGCAAGAGAGGTATTGTGTTAACTACCTGCAAAAGAGTGGCGCATCTGCGTTCAAACGCTGAGTTCAAGCTCCACGGCCGGCAATTTATATTTCGCACTCCACACGGATTTCCCAATTTGGGTTGGGCGATAGGCATGCAGCCTTTATGCTGCAATACCAGCGAAACCCGGTCGAGCAGAGATAAAGCTGGTAAGGGAGGTTTGTAGTGACCATGGTCACACTCCTAACTGACATATTGTATAAACTAGGTAATTTCCTGTTTTTTTTTTCTTTGATCGGTGATTTTTAGAGTTATAGGCCGAAAACCGTTAGGAAAGTAAAAGAGAGGTTTTGTCATTTTTGGGGAGACCGAAAAACTGTTCTAATGGCGTTGTAAAGAGCGATCTAAGACGCGCATTTTCGTATTTTGGTAATCATCTCGCTATGACTCTTACCTCAGGAGTTTTATTTCTGCTTAATTTTATGTCAAATTGCCAGTCCTAATTAGTTCTAAATTATGATTTTTTTTCATTTTAATATTTTGTTTAAATAAAATAGAATCTAATAAATACTTAAGCATACTTTTAAAGATCTGGCCAAATCGTCTAAATATTACAGCAAAGAAAAAACTAATATGAAACACAATAGTAACATATAACGTGGAAATAAAGAGCATAACAAAAGCAGACTGTCGAAAAATATTAGCTATAGAACTGGATGCCCTACGAAGACCGACCTGAATATCAAGATTGCAGCGAATTCCTGAAGATAATATACAAGAAATAATGAAAGTTGCTGAAACAGTGATGAACGAAATAAGTAATAAACAACTCCGTCTGGTTTGGCCTTGTGCGGCAAAAGGATGATGAAAGACTGCCGAAGAAAATCATCAACTGGATAATAAAAGAAATCATGTACGGAAGGAATTAGAAGAGACATGAGTGAAGAAAAGAAAAGTAGGCAACGACTTATGCTATAAATTGAATTTATACAAATAATAAAACTGAATTAATTAATTAATTAAAAAATATTTAAATAATTAATTTTAAAATTAAAAACTATTAAACTATAATACAGTGGAACCTCGCTTCAGCAGCAATTCGCATAACAAGCAAAAATTATTTTAAAAACATGACTTGTTTAACGAACGATGTTTTGCATAACGAGTGACGTAGAAATGCTGAAAGCATGGAAAACTGTTGCATCTTTACATTGAGAAGCATTAGGAGAAAATATGCGCGCAGCAAATTTATTCAACGATAATGCGATGTCGCACTTTTACCAAATTTTGGACCGTCGGTAAAAACAAGTGTCCAGACAACTTTCTTGTAAAAAAAAATTAGGTATGTTACTAATTTGTATTTCGATTTTTTGTTTTTCGAAAATCGAATTCTCATTCTAGGTTAGTTTGATGCGCGATAGAAGAAAAATCAAGCTTCTTAACAAATTATATGTATTTTGTTTGAATAAATGTTACACAATGTGAAATTTTTCGGCTTGGAACGCTTTATGAAATTTTATTAATTTGTACGATAAAAAATGTTTTGCTTTGCATTACGAAGAAGATTTCGGAACAAATTATGCTCATTATGCAAGGTTTCACTGTAGTTATTAATAAATGTTATGATTATTATGAATAAAACCAATTAATACTTCATGTTTTAATATCTAACATTAGCAGTCTTCCCATGTACAAAAAAAACAACAAAAAATACCGTAATGAAATTCATTTGGCTTTCAAACATTTTCAAAGACTTTCCTAGCATTTAATTTCATTTTAACTGAAGCAATCGTAATTAAATCCACTTGAAACAAATTGAATCGGAATGGGAAGAAGCACCAAAAGTATCCAAAAGCGAAACAGAAATCAGGATGTAAATGTAAAATGAAATAAAACAGGTTGACTTGTAAGAAACGAGAATCCGAAGAACGTAACAAAATTAATTCAGTTTTCAGTGCAATTTAATTGATTTTCTAGGAAACGTTGCATAAAGTAATAAAACAACAAATATATTAATTACATGTTGACGTTAGCTAGAAATTGCAACAAATGCAATTTCATGCACTAAATTTGAAAATAAAGAAAATACTCAATTGACTCCGAGCTAGGATTTATTGTTTGAACATAGAGAGAAACCAAGGCATTTCTGTTTATTCATCTATGACTGCTGTTCGGTATTATATTCTCTGTTGCTTTTGGTATGTATTTGAAATGTAAATACTAACGGTTTTCTGTAATCTCAGCAAGTGCAGGTGAGAAAATGCTAGGAAAATGCCATGCATGTTGAATAATAAAAACAACAATGGTAGGTTGCGGACTGGTATCATAGAAGGTATGATGATATTTTTTTTCTTTCTACTTTTGAACATTTTACTTACAAAAAAATGAATCGAACGCAGCGTATAATCCATCATGAAAAAAACGTGCTATAACTCGTTCAAAATTCAAATCGCTGTCTGCACTGGACACAGTTAGCTCCGAGATCATACCTGTTTCTACTTAGCGGTGGTGTTTAGAGGAAGATGAGACACCCATTCACACCGCTTGTGCGAAAGCGTAGCCCTAACTAGCCAAAGACACATATTGGGTAAGATTATCACCGATACGGCCTATTATAGCAGTTCACATCCTAATACCCTTCTAAAACTCTCCGACCAAGTAAACAGGATGATAAAGAAGGAATCACAAAGGTCCCAGAAAATGTGACCTAATTGTGATGTTTTAGGACATACTTTAGGAGTAATTATGTTTATAATTATTCACACTTCTACCTTTAGAATTGCTGTATTTTGAAGAATTTATATGTGGCTCTCTAGATCATTTTGCATCCACATATTGCATCCATCCATGACCTGATGATGTGATGTAATGACATATGTCAATATATAAACTCTTTCTCCCGATAAAAAACTTCTGATCGTCCTAACTACTCTCCAATTTTCCTTCTATTATTGTCTCTTCTTTTCAGTCCCCTCTTCTTCTCTATATTTTACTTAGAAACTTTTTTATTAAACATTTCTGCAAGTTTTATCAACGCGCGAAGCTAGCACGTCTTGCAGATCTTTTTAAAGATTAATTTTCCATAATGGCACCTTCTTCTCTCTTCCTTCACTGAATACTCGCACCTGACATAAAGAAGTTTTCGAACGCGACTCGCCCATCGCGCTTTTCGCTCCGACGCGATTCCTAGTTCTTAGTTTTCAGTTCTTAGTTACGTTTCCGGCGTGTCTCGATGCCTTCGTCGCGCCGGGCTGGTCGTATAAAAGACTTAAAAAGTTTCGGGCGCGTCGTCGCTGCAACCTTTTCAAACTCTCATCAGGCATCGTTACCTTCGACATTGTCCTTCCTCCCATGGGAATCGTGGAGTCTACTACTCGAGATGCATCGTGACGATATCGTCGTGCCACTGTGTTTTCCAAACGAATGCAAAAACTTTAATAGAAAATTGTCAGTCAAGATATAAGTCTCTGATCACGTTCGGTAAACTTTTCTATTTATATATTATACGTTTCTCTTTTTGGTTGTAGAATATTAAATTGTTCGTTCTTTAGTCTTAGCAATTAGGAAAATGTAGAAAAACTTATTTTGCTAATTTGTCTTAAGAGGGTGATTTACTGATATAGGAAACCTCATGTTAGCGTCGTTACTGATTGTAAACATACAAATTGAGCATTTTTATAATTTTTTTTTGTCCCATTTATTGAGATCATAGTCATCGAAATCTAATCATGTATCCTTTTTTTTCTTCTTTTTTATGATAGGACTGTCCTGTTTTGTCACACAACTTCCTGAAAAGCGGATGTCCAGCTTTCGTGCCATCGCATAGCTGGCCTGGTTGTATTTGGGCGGCTGTTCTTGGCCTATTTGATAAGTCGGTTGTCTTCTGCTCTATTCACATAGTTCCTCCCCTTTCTGCGTCTGTTCCTGGACATCGGATGACGGTTTGGACATCTAGTTCATCTCTGATCGTCGTGCTTCTCTTGCATCGTGGAGGGTTACTCATCGTATTGCACGGAGTGTGCGTCTCCGATGCATTGATGAGGATCGGTCGTATGCAGGCTTTATATACTCACAATTTTGCTTCTATGGATAGATAACTTATTTCACCAAAATTTGACGATCATAATGATACCCATTAATATCAATCTGTAAAACATCTAGAAGGCTGTGAGTTCATGTGTGCTTCAGGCAATATCCAACTTCAATTTGCCTTTCACAACTTACTCCGCCTGGCAGACGGATATTCCTAGAATAGTAGGTTTTACCATAAATGCATCATACAGAATTTCCTTCTATTCAAAGCGGAAAACCAGAAATAATAAATAAAATTCAATAAAACAAAGTATTTCATCAGTTTTACGATCAGTTTATACCTCCAAACGGGATTGTTTATCAATTATGAAGATCTTAAGGGCAGCATGATCATGGAAAGTACACACTAAAAGTCGAAACTTGTTTGTCACCCAGTTTCATTTGTATTTTATTTGGCGTCTTTATTTTTATCGCGTTCGTTCACAGCGCATTTCTTCTTCTCCGCTCGAGCAGTTTTTATGCTGCGAGTTGCTGCTCGCAGATAAGACGTCAATAAAGCACGCAAATTAAATTATATCACAAACTGCTCTTTTTTTTTCTTCGTTATTTTGTGTTTCCGTGCGAAATTACGAGCGCGGAATCGCGATCCAGAAAAGGAGCGGCATTTATTTGAGAACAAACAATAAAAATGTAATAAAAATAATATAAAAAGGCGAGATAGACAGAAAGGCAAAGAACAAACGAACGTCAGACTGCATGGCGATTCAGTTGGATAATTGTAATCTTTATTCTTCCGTTGTTCATTTGTTTTCATGAGTCGTCTGCTTTGTTTTGTTCCGGTCGTTTGGTTACAAATCGCTCTACAGAAGACAAGAATGTAAGTCATGCGGGAAGGACTTGTATTTTTTTCGCTGATTATTGTCATTGCGGAGAGAAACAGATGATGCTGCGTGACAATTTTAAGCTGAGAACAATATCAAGAAAGAAACAAGTAGGAAACACTTTGGTTAACTTTGTCCATATTTTGTTCAGCCTTAAATATTGGTCTTATACAATGGGTTAAAGAGATAAGCGATATACTATTTTAAAGAAAATTTAATTAGCTATCTAGTGATATAAATTGCGTTCTTCTAACATAATTAGTTTAGATGTTATTAGTGATAAAATAATTTTAAAAAATATATAAAATTGATATAATTATGTTCAACTTAAACTTTTGACTATTTGCTATAAGTGAGGATAGTCATCCTAAGTCTTAACTTCAAAAAAATTTAACTAGCTATCCAGTGATATTAATTGTGTTTTTCTAGAATAATTAGTTAAGATGTTATCAAAGATTTAATTTAAAAAAAAACACGAAAATGTAGAATATATTTTTTTTGGTTTTCAAACTATATTTAATTATTTTCGTTCGTTACAACTATAATTTCTCATTTCATGCATTTTTTAAATTTCTTGTGCATTACACAAAAGAAAAATGCACGTTTAAAATCCAGATTTAAATTGGAATGCCTACTCATTGCAACTTTAATAACAAAAATGCTTCAGTATGCCAACATTATCTCCATCATAAATAATGCTCTCATATTTCCTTCCCTCGGGGATATTAAAAGTTGCGTTTCGACAATTCCTCCTATTTAGCTTAAAGGCTTCTTTATAGTAGCTTGCAAAATGTATTACTGCAACCAGCAAGTAAAATATATTTAAAAAAAAAAAAAAAATGAAAAAAGCAGTGAACGCAACAGGGACAACAGCGATGGAATGCAAATAGGGTGAGAATGCAAGTGGTGGCATCGCTGTAGTTGAAAACCACACAGAGAATAAAACCAGGGAGAGTGTAAGAATAGTCTAAGTGTAAAAGAAAATCAGTAGCAGTAGCATTACCCACAGGATGCGAATCGTTTTCCTTGCCGTTTAATCCATGGTATTGCCATAAAACCAACGTGGCGTGATAAATGTCCCACTCGTTTAGCTAATCTGTTGAAGATGTTTCAATTGTCAAGTGTTCCAAACTCGCGAAGTCTCAAGAATTAATTGATATACTAAAGAAGACGAAATAGACTTGGACAGAAAAGGAAAATGAAGTTCTAGACTATTACTAATAAATTAATGATTTTGTTCAAGTGTAATCGTTATAAACAATTATTCTTTGTTAGTATTATTCATTACTTTTATCAACAGAAAATACATAAATAACATTGAGCTTCTACGTTAGAACGTAATGCTTCCGTAGAGATTTTACTATTTTCATATATTTTAGTACTTGGTGCTTATTTATATCGTTTGTTTCCCGTATCTTAAAAGCTTAAACAGACAGTAATTTAGTTTTGCGAAATCATTGGCCACATTGCAGATGCAATAAGACATTATTACGCTTCGTCTAGGTCTGCGTTCTCCAATTTAGTCGGCGAAGTTTTCTATTTAGGTTAGTTTTTCGCGCTCGCATTCTTCTCCGCTTTAATGCCCTTAATGCCTATGCTGGCATTGTTAAGGCACGTTCAAGTGCTAAACGATAAACGCGCCTCTTTCCCTAAGCACCCATTAGGTTATTCGCTGTATTTTTCTATGCTACGATTTCATTTCGTCTTTATCGTTTGCAGGAATATTGCAAAAATATAAATTGCCACAAAATGAGAGCATTATAATAAACTATATGAACAAATTTCAACATAAAGAATCAAGTTTTAATACGTCAATCAAAACAAATCAAAACAATAAAATTCTGAGTATATACTCTCAAATAGTGTAGGCGGATTGTGTGAAAATTTCAGATCGATCAGTGATTTATGAAGATTTTGCATGTATAATTCATATGGAATTACATCTGTCAGTAGTTGATTTCAAACACTCAAATGAGGTAGTCAAATTAAAAACATGCTGAGCGTGAACGGTTGGGTCTTTTTAGCTCAAATTTTGGGTATGTAGTCACAAATAAGGTAGGCATATTATGTAAAAATGTCGGTTCGATCGGGTTTATATTTTTTGCGTATTAACGGAGTTTGTGAGCTGCCAATTTCTGAGGCGGTCACTTTAAACCACTGCTGTGCTAGAATGGATCTGTCTTCTTGCCTGAAATTTTGAACATATACTCTTAAATAGTGTTGAAATGATGTGTAAAAGATTAGTTGTGGTTAACGTATGGAATATCTTTATAATAAATCAAGTTTGCAATCAACTAAAAATAAATTACCAATGTGATAACTTTATATTTAATATCATAATACGAATGCAAATGCAAATTTTACAATTTTCATTAACAGAACTCATATTGCCAGTAAAAAAATTTAAATAAATTTAAATATTGTTTTAACTTAGTTCGTAATACAATTATAAACAATATTTTGAATGTTTTCCATTAATATAAACATGAACAAAAGCTAAAGTTTTAAATTGGTTTAGACAGAATGCTCGAAATAATTTTTAAAAATTAACTGACGTGGAATGAATAAAAAGTTACAAATTGAATAAACCAAATAAAAAAGCTCGAAATAACGTATGGCACACGAACACCGACAAATACATATACACATTCGTTCACGCATATATATAATCTATTTACAAACACATCCAACATCGTATTAACCAAATAAAATACGAAAATAGCAGGCAAATAAAGTTTGCGCCGAAAATGAATAAATGAATGCGAAAATTAGGAATTACGTAAACAAATTTCCTCTTATCCCCAAACACCGTCTCTCACTTTGCGCCCCTTTAATGTCGTGTGTATATGAGCAAGTAATGGATATGAATATTAGAAAAACGAATTTTCATTGGAATTTCCGGCTTCTTTGGAAATCCGTTTTCACCTAGTGTTTCACACCTGCTAAAAAAATTCTCACCAAATTTTTCGTTTGATTCCAAAAAATTCAAAAAATAAGCTTATTATATTCTTGGATTAAAGTTAATATAGAAAATATAGTAAAGGTATTAATGTCCTGTCATAAGCGGATAATCGATGTCTGTTTTGTAATAAAGCTGAAAGTAAAGTAAAAAAGATAGGAATGTGGAAATTGAATAGGAATTGAAACACTTTGTGAAAAAAAGTGAAAAGCTATTGGCGGAGGTAGAAAGGTGTAGTAAAGGCAAAATGGAATTTTCAGCGTGTTACCGATGGCACTGGAACGAGTAAAAAACGGATTATGCAAACGAGTATGCGGTTTTCCTGAGGGTGGCGCCGGCGTCGCGGCAGCGCTTTAGCTCGCCTTGCTTCGCGTTTTGCATATCGTTATACTTCATACTCATCGCAAATTTGTTACTACCTATAAGTAGATAATCTACATACAAAGTGATGCAAATTTAAGCTGTTCTTATCGTATCGGATTCAACAACACTCCCGCAAACCGAATCTATGCTTAATCTCGGTAATACTCGCGATTTACTTATTTAATAATTTCGTAAATGGAAGTGAATTGAATTTGGTTTTGTAAATGTATATGCAAAGTAGGGAAACTTCTTCTAATTGAAATATAAAGCATTACTTTCAATTCTATTTCTATTTTATGTTTTAGGAACAAATCACTAACTAATTCGACTGCGCAACGTACTTGTAAATTATAAATTGTTATTAGAGTGTGTCTCAGAGACACCACAACTAAGTCATCTCTAATTTAAGCCCGTTATGCTTCCATTATAATTTTCAATTTAATTTTGTGACATATATGACAACTATGCTGGTAAAAATTAAAACTAAATTGCATTTTCTACCATGTAGCATAATACTATTTTTAAATTATCTCCCTGCAAATGGTCTTATACAATTCAAAAAATGTTAGATTGTAGATATTACTGCAGTCTTTGACGTGTTTACCGCAATGCTTGATTTGTTGATACTTTTATTACGATAATTTTCATTTTTCCTACGATCGGGTGAAAAATACCTACTTTGCACACCCATTTAAGTGCGCAAAGTACGCGCAGGCGCAGTTAATACTAGCTCACGTTGTCTGGTTATCCGCATATGTACACCAACTCGCGATACTCACGGCTACCTACTATGTCAGTTTATGTGTTCTCTCATTATCAACTGTCTTCGTGGCTTGCGAGTTTTAACTGTGATAGCTTAATACAAATAACTTAAATTTTTACCAATTCTAGTCAATTGGAGAAAATGTAGCGTGTGCTATACGTATTCCAGCGCTTCTTTTGGTTAATATCCAAGAATTGCTTTGGAATACGGCACTTTGAGCACTTATCGCACAAACTGCCATTATAGAGTTGTCGACGTTTCAGCGATTTAGAATTGTTTGCTATCCAATTTCCAACAAATTCTTCAAATGACATTTGTCATACACGAGCATGGCTGTTTACACTAACACTATTAAAAGTGACTCTCACGTACGTAAGATAACATATCGAACGCATGCATTAGTGAACGATGACACTGTTTCTCCCGTTTTCTTCATGTGTTTCTATTAATTACAATTAAGTGATGTGGTAATATGTAAACGTACACAGCCTTATTAGTACTCCTCGCTCAGATCTACCCGTTGGAATCAAATTCGTGTTCCTATCTGGTTTCGTTTCGAAGCTACAATGAATTTTCTTCAAAAAAAGTCAATTTTTTATCGATTCCAGACCTTAACTTCCTGCGGCTAGTATCGCAAAGTGAGACAACTTTTCACCTGAAACTTTAATCTGTATAGTCTTTTAAAGACATTAACACGTCAAAATAAACAAAATTGGTTGGACCGATCCTGAGATCTTTTCACAGCCATTTGACAATCTATGTTAAATCTCCCCTTATTGTGTTAATGCAATCGACCCACAAAAATTTTGAAAACTAACTGAAAATAATCAGGGTTGGTATTTAATCGAAATTGGTTCATAATGTTTTGCCCCTTTTGTAAAATCATATTTAACAATGATTTTTATCATTGACCAGCAGAGCAAACTGTTCGCCAAGTAAACAAACCCCCATTCAAAAATAGGAAATCTTGTAAATGCCAAAAAATAAACATAAACTACAACC
>JARJDU010016195.1:0-26203 GCA_030264695.1 Lissagria laeviuscula | reverse complement strand
TATATTCGATGCAAATAAATTCTTTAAAAAATCAATAAAACTAATTTCAAAAATTGTGGAAGGCGATAAATCCACCACTGGACGGTCTGACCTTATTAAATGAATTTGTTTATTTTTTTTTGCCTTGACGTTAGATACATAACTCGAGATAGGTTGCATTTTATAGGTGAAAGCGTGGTACCGCAAAGGGCAGCTTTTTAACGTACGACTTTTTAATTTTTAATGGTCGGACGCGCGCGCTCGCGCCGCACTCGTATTAGTTTCACGTACATATAGACCTGTCGCTATTTTTTTCTTCTACTTTTTCAGCCCTTGCGTTTTTCCAGCGTTCCAACTGGTCTGCCCACATTTCCATCAGCAACTGCCAGTCTACATACACGCAAAAACTCCATAAAATTTTATGCGGTAATGCCGTTACGTTTACTCCTACTAAAAAGTTATAAATATAATAAATCAAAAAAGCCAACTTCTTTTTATACGCTTACACTTTGCATACACAAATTTCCATCCGAGTACCGCAAGGCTGCAATCATGGGCGTTATATAGCTAGGGTTGGAGGATCAAAGCTAAACCTAGATCTACATCTTTAAAATTGGAAAAGTTGAAGGGAAAATATAATGGGGGGAATTGAATCAAATCAGTGGTGATTAAATTCTTGAAAATATAAGGGAATTATGTTTGTCATGAGTTAAATCAACGCGAGTTCTCTTTGCGGAAAGGCTAAATTTATTGTATCCACAAGGTATTCGTGTTTAAGAATGTGCTGGAGTAACCTTAATGTCATGCCAGTTAAAACTTGGTGGGTCTTAATCACTTTGAACGACATGCAGGCACATCCATCTAAGTTTTAAAAAGTGAAATTTCGTTAATTAGATTTTTTCATCACTTTTAAAGAATTTTATTGGCATTAAACGAGCTGCTTATGGCTTCTCAAAGTTTGTCAAATTCGTGTATGTGCTCAAAGATAGATAGAAACTCGTAAACTTCCAATTGGAGATTCTCTAACTACATTACAATTGGTGCAGGGATATGATGAAAGAGCTGAGAATAAACAAGCGATTTAAATATGCAAACAAGATAATTCTATTCATTTTGGTCTCTGTTGAGGTGTCCCGAAACATCCTACCCTATAAAATGATTCAAGTAATCTTGAATAAATGAGTCAAGATTTTCAATATAACGAAAAAGAGTCGCAATAAAGAAAAGGCATCCGCAAAAAGGGCAAGAGCAGACACATATCGGACATATTGTCTGGAAGAAGAAAAAGACGAAGAACGAACCGGGTGGAAATTTGTTTTTCCACAAAGCAGAGCCCATAATTCACGAAATAAATAAAGCAAAAACAGCAAATGAAACATCAATACGTTCAATAGATCGCGTTTTCCTCCCTTTGTTCGCGATTTGAGTGAGTTATAATCATCGTTTATCAATTGTTGGCTAGCCCTTATTGCACAGCGCTTTCGGAGTCTGGAAGAAATTAGTAAACGCTCAGATATATGGGGGCAGCATTAGTGCGCTACAAATGTGCTCCGCATCCATATATGGTTGGCCGGGAACGGCTCCACCGCCGCGCCGTACTCATTAGCGAGCTCTGCCACAGCCAGAGGGCCGCAGTCTCGGCGCGCTGGATGGATGGAGGCACGCGAGTTTGTTCAACATTCTCCGAATACCAAACAGTTGCATATTTGACCCTCGTATCGTTCGTTAAACGTTCAGATTCCCTCTTTTGCGTCTATCAAAATGTACAAACGCGGGGAGCCGAAGCCCAACAGAACCCATTACACGCTGCGAATATTAAGTAACCGCACATGTATTACGCCCGTCTTCGCCGCGCATTTTCGCCCTTTTGTCCTCCTGCATTACGAACGCTGCTTTTCCGCGTGCGAGAGTCGACGTTGAATAATCGGCAATGCGTTGACGCTAAGTAATGTTGATGGGATAAACCCTTTCGCGTTAGGTCAAGCAATGTTCCTAGTTTGTTCGACAAGCCAGTGCACCGCACTCAAAAGGATGAAAGTAAACCTAATCAGGCGAGGCGGGCTCGCGCTTGATTTGCCAATCTCAAGATTGGCTCGTTCGGCTTTGATTTTGATGCAATTTAAAAAATTGAAATTCATAAGACGCGCGCGCTTTTCCATCGAGACTAGTAATATTTATGCATGCGGGCGCGGAACGCAATGTGAAAGCAAGAAATAAATACATGCACACAATCTTTAGTCGCCGCTGCCGCCATCGCCGCCGCCGGTGGGGAAGACGATGGCAACGGCAACGGCAACGACTTCGCTGGATATATCAAAGCGGTACTCTGCGAGTGGAGCGCTGTTTTTGTTGATTTTATGTCGTAATTTTTGGCCTCGCTTTTGATTGAAAGCCGTGTAATGCCAACGATGAAGGCGGCAGCCGGTGTTGGAAAGGGTCGACGGCAACAATCAAGACTTAATGATATTCAAATGCTCTACGTAAATAAACCTGCCCGAACCTGATGACTGCCTGCGAGTTTCGGCCGTGCGCGAACGCACGACTGGCATGGTAAATCTGCCGCCCCCAGAGCATCACCTCACCCAGTCTTCGGTCGCGCCTTATGCCCAAGCATGCTGCTTACTGAATTCCAATAAGCAATATTTGCAATATAGGCAATCGGTGCTAGTCGAGCTGAATTCTGTAGACCGACCAGCAAACAATCAGTTTTAATTAGCATGTACCCAAAAATGTGTAGCTGATACAAGCAAATGTACATATATACACACTATTTTGGTATCAATATTAGTTTATCACGATATTGTATGGATTCGAATATATTTAAATCTCTCTTTGTAGTAAGAGTTTTTTGAACGGCAATTCTAACCCGTGGCGAATAATAATAAAAGCAGAGCGGATAGTTGATGCAGAGCCTGCGTTGATATTGCGGTGTGATAACGTTAGGCCCCTGTAAACATTAAACGTTGATGCTGCCGGCCAATTGAACCCGTTGCGTTGCTTTTCGTGCTCGGCTTGCGTTTTGAAACTATTTCCCGATTGACGATCGATATTATACAAGCGGGCTGCTGCCGCAAGAGCCGCCTGAAAGCGGTCCCCTAGCGCTATTCGCAAAACGCCAAAAAGCAAATTAAATTTCACGCATTAATGATGACGTTACGTATACCAGCCGCCTACTCGCAGCATCCACGCCACTGCCGATCTAAACAACTGCGATGCTTTAAATCACGTTGGCCGCTTTCATATCTTGCAGTTTATTGTTTTAAATTAGCTCGTAGCGTTGAGATCACCATTCATAGCATGATCAATTGGTCAAAACATTTAAATAACAAACTGCTCATGTTTAGTGAATGGCTAACCTCGGCAAATGTTTTCAATCCAGGGAATTGTTAACGGGCCCAATAATTACTAAATAACCTTTAATGATCTTATTCATCCTAAATGCTAATGGTACCACATAAATAATTGCATTTGTATGAAAAGTTTATATGCGCGCCGTAAATTTGTTTCATAACGAGATAAAAGTACACAGGTGAAACGCACAGCAAATAAATTGCCTAATTAACTATTCAAGAAGAATAACGTAGTTGTTGAGGTGTATTGCGTGCGTGTAACTAATATTTCTTCAATTTTTCCATTCCCTAAGGCGGGCTGTATACAACAGTGCAATTCACAAACAGGGGCGGCTGGATTGCTGTGAGGCAATGAAATTACCACGCTTCAACACACCAGAACAGCAATGTACCAACATGCTAAGATTGTTGTCGGCCGTTCTGGCTGCAATCTCTCATGCATTACGCATTTGTAAACCTTTGCCTTTTTTTTATTCATGGTAGTGTGCTTCGTGCGACCGTGCTATTTATGCATGCGTATCATTTATTAATATCGCAAACAAATTTTCTTCGCACCTTCCCACCGTCGCCAACCCTCGCAATGCTCGTCATCAGTAGTAATACGCGTGACCGGACGGTATACTAATAGCTACTATGGTTACTTATAATTTTTGCCAGCAAAATGTTTTATGTGTAATTCATTTTTACCTACAAACACGTAAAAATTATTGGTTATTGTATGCACTTGGCCCAGGAAAGGGACAAGCGAGAACCTCTCTGTTTAAGAGAATCAGTCGTTTTGGGTCTCCTGCTAGACATAGGCAAGATGGCCTCTTCTTTCTTCTCTCACGCGCTTGATGTCGTTAGACCATCTCGCATTTCCAAGATTCGCTTCGTCCATTTGCCGCTTGTCATTCTAGCATCGATTGTGTACGTCGGTGATTTCTATTTTTCGACAGATTTGCTGGGTTGGGACTCTGTCTCTCAGTAACATGTCCAATATTGGACGCTTCATAGCCCATTGGCAGACGCAAAATTTATTTGCTAATTTTTGTCATCAGAGGCAAGGCGCATTGCCTTAGCTTGCCAACAGCCACCCTATTTCAAGCCTATCTTTCGCCTGACCTCGACCGTGTGATTATCGAGCGTCTATTCTTATATGACGCTACCTGTTCAATTTAAGTACAAGATGCATTACAACAAATAAAATGCGATAACGCATTTACTCCAGTTCACCATATACATAATCCTTATATCCTTCAACCATAAAGTAAAGTATGTGTGTGTATCCTTAAATCCTTTTTGTGGTACAGCCACCCTCCAGCAGTATTAATATTTACCAAACAAAGTTATCTCGCATGGACTATCGCACAGTAGGCATTGGAAATTTGTACGGAATTATCAATACTATCTCGAGGCGCTTTCTAATTTCTGATTGTGTACCTACGCATATATCATGCTCAGTGCCCACGCGAAAACACTCACACTCAAACCAAAAATATCCTTACAATATACAATTTATCGATAAATAGTTGCGTCCCACGCTCGTACGTCCAACTTGTGAATTTATGACTTCATTTAATGTTTGTTTCTGTCGCGGACCGTGCTCGTTCGCAATTTGCCACTAGTCGGAATGCGAGAAGGCATTCAAAGCAAATATTAAACGCGGATCAAGATATAGCCTAGGGATCCGCACCGACGAGAGATTAATAATTGAACAATAGGTGGGTTGAAATAGTGGATCGAAGGCGTCCTTCGGAAAAACCGTGCAAAAACACGGCCGGGATGAACAGCAAACACGAACACAAATTAAATATCTCCGATCAAACATTGCATTGATTAATGTTCCCATGTATCCGATCTTCTTGGGGACAATATCCACAAACCATCAGCATCTTCTTCTAGGCGCTCATCGCCGATTTATTAATTGCTCTACACATGTGGCGAATAAATTGGAAAACTAATATTTGCAAAAGGAGATATATTATAAAATAAGTAATAGTTTGTAAACACATAATATTTTAAAAGGATATTAATGTGGAAAGATCTTTATGATAAAAAATTTTGAAGGATTTTCTAATAGGAAAATTCTGTTTTAAAAACGTTGGACTTGTTGTGTAGACATTAGGTGTTAGAAGCAATTCTGAAAAGGGAATATGGGGGTGAAAGCAGATTGCTTTTTAGTTGGGAAGTTTTTTGCTGATTCGCGCATTCGTCCCGAAAGGTTCAAATGGCGCGCTGAGCGTTTCGAGTTCGACATACGTCAGGCATTAAAAAATCTATTCGTTCGCGAAGAAGCGCACGCGAACGAGCTCGTTAAATAGAATGTCGCATTAACGACCGGCTTGAGTGTCAGCAAGCGGAGGCGCGGGGCACGGGTGCTGCATCGATAGTTATAGACTATACCTACATTAGAGGGAAGTATGGCAAACATAAAATTTGTAATTTATGATCGTTTAACTGTGGCGAGAGGGAAAATCGTGCGGAGCACACGAGATTAAAAAACGTATACGCATGTCTTCACCTTTGATGCTTCTAGTGTTAGATCTTGACGAGACAAGGCGAGATTTCAGTCAATCTGGTTTCGTCTCAAAAAAATCATCTTGCTTTTAACTGATCTAAGTTCATCATTTGTTACGTTGTTGGTTTTTCTCATCAATTTTGGGCACTTAAAATTTAATTTTTTAAACAAAAATGTGACCTTCTCTATAAGATCCATTTCATAGTCACCAACGGCGCTTGATTGAAGCAAATTTACAAGATGTAGATTGTACCGTAATTTCCAAAAAAATACAGTTATCTTACCGTATTGTCAATCAACAAAGAAGCAATTTTAAGAAGGAAGAAGTCAAGATTTAAAATATTGAGTATGTAATCCTGATATTGTCTTGATTTTGAATGTCTCATCCTAATCTCAATATTGTCTTGAATCTTGCTCGAGATCTTATTGAATATTGTATTGAAGACGAGCACTTGATGTTTCGATTGAAGGGTCAATATCTCTGTATTAATGACTGATATATGTGCCAAGTATATATGTTTGAAGAATGTTTAGAGAATTTTAAATATATTGTATAATTGTATGATAGTAACATAAAAATGTTCTGTGTAAAATTGCCTAAGTTGTAATTTCTTTCAAAAAAGTTATGAGTGATATAATGCATAATTTGCATATCTCATCAAAACAGCGAAAAGAACAGTTCCCGGAACACTATTTTATGGTATATCTTTAATTGTTATTTAAGGACATTATCAAGACAAATGAACATTCTAGAGTTGGGTAAATAAAGTAGATATAAGTAGTATGTGTGCCACCGGCTCATTAATCAAGATTTGTTAATTAATTACATACCAGAAAAAACTAACTTCACGCCACCATAGGAACTTTGATCATCCGTAAAAAAAATACGAATTTAAAGTGAATTAGAATTAATTAACTTGGTATACTCACCTGATAGTGGCAATTTCAGTAATGCAAGGACTAGTTTTCCTAGGTTAAAGCAAATTATATTCTATACGAGGAGGTTTTCAGGAATAAGGAAGCTCGCACAAAACGAGGATTTGATTAAAATTTATTTCCTCTTCATTATGCATACGGAATACGGACATTCCCAATATAAAAATATGCAAAACGTAGGGAATATTAGGAGAAAGGAAGGAAAGAAAGCAAAACGAAGCAAGCAAATGCAAAAACGTGTAATTTCGAACGTTCTATTCTCCGCACAACGGAGGAGGTTGTTAGGTTGTGCCGTCATGGATTTGCGTCATGCCGTTAATTAACGGGCGACGTTCGGCCGACAATTTGCGCGCGCGAAAAATGTAGAACTTAATTTTTCCTCTGCCATACGTTTTCATTATGAAAGGTGGCGGACGTCGGCCGAATCATGAGGACGCAAAATATTGAAATTAATTTCTCATCAACATCAACACTGTCGTCAACATGGTCTGATTAAGTTACGTAATTAAATCACGTGCTCGCGATATTATTAAAAAACTTGCGTACAAAAATGCGCAAAGTTTTCTCATTAGAAAATCAAAATGTATCAACTTTTTATTAGAATCAACAAAATTATCACACCAACTTCAATGGAGTGATCTTTTAAGTTCGCGATGAAGATTTGCATATTTTCTCGCCTTCTGTGTATACATATATTGCGCTGTAAATTCATAAACTCAGCTTAAATTAAAATAAAATTCAAATTACCTTTTTCAGTGAGCGTTGTACAACAATCTTAATTAATTTACTAAGCTGGTTGCATACTGCAATGTTAAAATAATGATGCAAGTTTGGTTGCAAAGTTTTCCAGAAGCGTGATATTTTTTTATTACTGAAATAACTAGAGAGCCAGGTACGATAAACAAAAACCGTCTTGTTTATTTTCATAAAGGTGAGATTGTCACTAGAGTCGATACATTTCAACCGTGAACAGTCGTAATCAATTATTCACGTTTTCATTTCTTTTGAATTCAGTCGTGTTATCGAGAAAATGCCGCGTCCCCAAAAAAAGAAAGTAAGTACATTCCACCGTTTCTATGAGTTATAATCCATTTACTAATAATATATTTTTTTAATGTTATCGCGAAGGCTCGTGTGACTACGAATCCTATTAAGAAATCAAAACATGGCAAAAGATTCAGTCGAAGACTTCGTGCAAAGCGAGATCTCCTAAAAGAAAGCCTAACGAACACTAGTATCTCCGTTACTGTGAAGCCGCGTAATAGGAGGTCAATGGTTGAGGCTGCATTACCAAATACCCAAAACAAGATTGCCTCAAATAGGGGAAAGAAAGGCGCACGGGTGCTTGCTTCTAAGCAGAAAACTGAATCCAGGAGAAAGGTAGTCAAGAAAAAAATCGTCTCATCTACGAAAACTAAGCCGAGAAAGACGACTGGTGACTCTAAAAAGTTAAAGAAGTGGCTGAGGGAAACGGAAAAGTAATTGTGACCATCGCGATCTATTTACGAATAATTTTTTGAGACATTGTACCCTGAATTTTTTATTATCACAGTTTTTAATGAAATTATACAAATAATTTTATCAACTATTTGTGCTTTTTATTAAGGGTATATTAAGGGTTTTACCAAAAACCGCGTGGCGCAGTAGAACGCAGAAAACCCGGGTTTAATCCCCACGTGCAGCTTATAAATTCTCACACTCCACACGCATTTTTCAGTTTCTGAATAAGATAGCAGGTTGGGCGATGAGCTTGCAGCCTATCCCTGTAATATGCAAATTTTGCAACGTGAAACCAACGAGACCCGGTCAGGCGGGCAGAAAGTTGGTAGACCGAGGCCCTACTGATGACTGTTGCGCCATTGATGATACTAATTAAAGATTTAATGTTTCAGGATAATTTCTGGCATGTTACACTCTTACAATAACTTTGAATATCGTTATTATTTGTTCTCTTTATTCGGGCTTGCCATTCGCTACACATTAACGTACAGGTAACTGTATCTAGAGAAGGAAGAACCCCGCAGGCAGGCTCAATTCTCACTTTTCTGTGAGACGGGGGCAAATTTATAGTTATGCCCTGGCTTAAGATAAGTTTTGAAGAAAATAGATTTTTAACATATAATTGAAATTAAATACATCGCTCCGTTTGCTTCTTCCGCCCCGGCCAAACTCCGAATTTCAATTACGTTTCTTTTATTAAATTCAGCAGGCATTATGTCTCGGTATCCACGAAACGATAAATTTATGGTAGGGAAATAATTAAGCAATAAGTTATAACATTAGATCCGCGCGTCAGTCGTGAGGTCTGGGCGCTTAATTGAGAAAAGGCTACCTAAGAAAGTAATTAATTAAGATGCCATAGCGAGCGCACGAAAACGGATACAGATTGAGCTCGAGTGGATGTGGCTGTTGGATGTAGTGGCGGCGGTGGCGGCAGCGACCGGGAAGGAAAACGAAATCGTCGCGCTGGTAATGCACTCGAACACATGCTCGGAGGTGTGTGTGGCAGCGGTAGTGGAGCAAGGAAGGCAATGAGTTATTAAACAGTCACCGCTCCCGAATGCTGTGCCGCGAACGTTTGCGCCCTCGCCTTCGCCTTCGCCCTCTCCATCGCCAGCGCAGTCGACGCAAAGCACAGGTTGACAAGAAATAGATTAAGTGTGTTGCGGGTGCTGCGCGTATTCACAAACGGCTGGTGGTATGCTTCACTTTTCTAGCAAACAGGATGCGGCTGAGTCGAGGCCGATGCGAAATGGACGCCGTGAAAGTAACGAGAAAGTTGGAACTGGAGCGAGCAGCCACCAGCTTCTGCACTACTACAACATGGCAGAAGCTAGGAAAACGTGTGCAACGGCGGTGGTGGCGGTAGCGGCTTCGTTCGTTGCACCAGCAAGACGTAAAAAGACGGACGGGCGTGAAGAAAAGCGAGCGAGGATGAGGATGAGAAGGAGATATGTTTGCGAGTGGGCGGTGGGCAAAGTGTGAGGGGGTTGATAGCGGCGACGATGGGACTTAACGGACGAGACGCGAAGACGTTACGTTTGAACGAAGACGAATTGCATGTGGTATCAACGGCATCTGAATGTCGAGCGACGAAATTACGGGCTACCTATGCACCTAAATTACGACGAATGGAATTGTCTCCCTCTCGGGAAGGAATAATTTTGAAATGAGAGAAAAACAAGACAAATAGGATTCCTGCTTGCCGTACTGGCACATTTGTCGGAAAGCAGTAGGAAAAAATCGACATCAACTCAATTTCAGCTTGTGGGACAGCTTTCTGTGCCTGTTCTGTTCTGTCTGTCTGCAAATTTAATTAATTCTTGTGAGATTTCTTTAAGGATTTATATTGTCAAATGTACACATGTATACAAAATTCATTTTCTAACAGGTTGATAGATTTCATTCCTGTCAGATTGATTAGATCCATGATCTGAATCACGTTTGTGAACACAAATTTTTGGTGTTTTAAATATTTTTTTGAAATTTGATATTAATCATGGCGAGGTCGAAACCTAATAAGGTAATTCTATTTTTGTAATAAATCCATAATTAAATTGATAGTATCTATTGTAATATTGCAATTCTAGGACGTTATAAAAATTAACCTAACTTTCCTATTCCCAGGTTCTAAATTTAAGGAGGATTATCGGAAAATCGAAATTAACCGCAAGATTTAATCAAAGATTAAAGAGGAAGATGATATTAGTGAAGTATGTGATGAATGTATCTCTTCAGAATTATGATTTGCAACAAAATGAAATTACGTCTGTTGATACTGTCTGCTCCCAAAATGGTATCATTTCTTCGAAGAAATCGCTATTTTCAAAACAAACGAGAATCGTACGAAGAAGATCTCGGAAAATTGTTAGACCAGCACAGAAGTTCCCACTAGTTAGTATAAAACGCTTGTGGACGGTTATTCACAGACCTTTGAATTTTTACAATTGTTCAAAATTAACCGCGAGTAGAGTATCTTTCGAATTATAATTTATACAGGCAGCTAATAAAATTAATGTTAAAATTATCAATCCTTGTAAATTTACTAATAAAATTACTGATTTCGTAAAGTATTTTCTAGGGATTTATTGTAATGATTGAATCGTGCGAATTTAAAGAATGAGACTAATATTTCATAATAAAATCTAAGAATAATAATTTGGTATATCCTCACAGAAGAGACTAGGATCAAGATGCACTTGCGAATGCATTCTTCGTAGACAGTAGGCAAGCTCGTGCTGCCTGCGCGAAATAATGTAGTCGCAGCAGGACGGCGCTCGCGCCGTTCCGCCAAGCGTCGCTGCGACTCGCTTGCGGGGGAGGCAGCACAGCCGGCAGGAATGCGGCCGTCAGTGTGCAGGCAGCACGTCGGCGGCGGCGACGCGTGGGTTTCTCTCTGATTCTGTGCATTTCGTCCTCTGCTCAAAGCCAAACGTATCGCTCCGACGTCGTCGCAGCGGGAAATCAGCGCCGCTTGTCTCGCTATCCGTCGAGCGCGTGCATCGCAGTGCGCTCCGCGATTCGCGCGTGCTTCCGACCGGCAATTACCACCCGCATTCCAAGTGCGTGCGATTCCTGCTGGATTAAAGTATCGTGTGTGCGCACTCCAAGATCTGAGTAATCAGAGATCGAAAATCACTGCCACCATGAACCTTGTAGTACAGTAGCAGTAAGGCAATTGTTAAGTGAGGAAAGTGAGGAAATGTCCAATTCGACGCATTGTTAAACAATCTCGGGGTGCAAGAGACAGCTTGCTGCGCCAACCGCAGCGGTCGCTGCTTAAGTGGAGAGTGAATAAAGGAGGCCACCACGCTGCAAGGAAGAGAGTTGCATTGATTAAAAGAGATGGCAACGCTAATGATGCAAAGGCTTGCGCTGATGTTTCTGCTGATGGTCGTCTTATGCATTGCGCGCTTGCAGGCTAGCCCGTCACCAATCAAGCGAAGTAAGACCCCTTTTATTTCTATCTTGCGAAATATCTAACGAACATTGCCAACGACTAACGAGTCATAAGAATGCTGTGCCAAAAGGAGGCGGCTTTCAAAGATGTTCTTTCAATTTGTGCATGTGCTGGTTTTCATCATGAAATCAAAAAATAATAATCTGGGATCACAAGTTGTTTCTTTATTAATGCATCTCGACTTTTCAGTGCCGGATTTACGCATTAAGCTATATAATATACACAATTGCAAAATAAATTAGACAGATCATGTATTCTATAAGTATATTTACATGCAAAGTTGCATTAGTGTGTTGCTGTTGAATTAATGTTGCTTCTTAGTTAGTGCTAAGAAACACAGTGTCAGGGTAAATCCGGCTCTGGCCACCCGACGAAGATCACATGAAATTAATTACTTGCGTTAGCAACTCATCCGTTATAAGTACAAAGTGTATTTGGAGCACTTGGAAAATTTTGCGTTAAATGCCCCAATTCCCAGATTTCCACTCATTTTTCATTTCGCGTTTTTGGGCATTTTTCTGGTACGTCTTTTTTACGCGTGTTGCCACTAAAATCGTCGCACTTTTCGACAGAATTGTGATGACGAATGGTAAACATTTTTATCCTGATCTTGTTGTTTTCATCAGGGCCTCAATAAAGAGTGTTATTAGTGTGAATAAAACATGCGCAGTTTAAATGAAAAAAGGACGAACGAATGAAATAAAATGGCATTTATATTATATGACGTATAAATATATAGGAAATGAAATCAAAATATATTCCGCGAGTTGAGAGTCGGGTATACACAGTGTATTAAAAGTTGGCAAACTTTTTCAAGTTTTTAATACATTTAAATGAAGAGGAAGAGCGCTTGTGTCATAACTTTTTCTTCGAGCCTCAGCGGCGGATTTAAAGGTTTTCTGCCTTATCCCAGAGGATTTCACTTTTTTTTGCCACTTTAAATTTTTAATAAAATACAAGGATAATAATATACTCTATGCAAAAAATCCTTTTTTGGTGGAATAACTAGACCTTATTATGAATATGGGAAACTATTTTGTAAGCTTTCAAATAATTTATCTATAAGACTTGCTAAAGGATTTAATATTTTTAATAAGGGTTTGAATATTCATTAACTTTAATGCTGCTGTCGTGGATTTTAATAATTTTTTTATCGAAGCCTAATAATTGTCGGTTTTTTAACGGTGGTAGACGTGTGATACTGGCCGTAAAAACAAAATTACATTAAAAACTTCACCTCCAATCGTGTGAAAAATGGCTATTTTGCGCACTTATAGTAATTAAAAAAATATAATGACTTTTGGACGACTTTTTTGTATAAAAGATAAATTAATAAAAAATAAATGCAAGTGAAAAATCGATTGATCGATTTCGAAGAATTTTGGAGAAAAAGTCGTATATTTCTAAATGCTCTGCCATATCGCCGTTTATATCACATCAAATAAAAAATAAAACTTTGAATCAAATAATTGGTATGACTTGAACGATTTGAAATCATTTGGGTCATCATGCGCAATGTACAAAATCCCTCTCTATTTGATTTTTGAATTTACAAAATATTATTTGCAATTCTAAAACAAAAATGGTTCGATGTTCCAGCAGTGCATTCAATTTATCCAAATTTTTGGCACATTTCGATTTTCCCTAGTCGCGATTAAATTGATTACAAGAGAAAAACGCTAAATGCGCACGTAGCTCCAGAACTACATAACAAGCATATTAATTTTTGTCGACAGCAGCTAGAAAATCACAGCAGTCATTACAGGTCGAAACGGTCGAAAATTACAAACGCCACGGGTGAACCGCAAAACGTGCAAAATTAAAAATTATTACAAAGCCCAATCAAAAAATAAATATCAAAAATCGAAAACTAGCGAGAATCGTAGATTTTTTTTAATGCGTGCGCGTTGTTGAATGCGTTGGCGCACCGAATATTGAAATATTCAAAACTAAACGGGCGCCGCATCGACGTTCATGTCCGATTGTTCGTTATGCCTAGAGTTGAGGGGTTGAACGACGTGTGGTTGTCAGCTCGTAAACCGACGGAACGTGCGTTCGCGAACGTTTGCTTTACTCGATTCTATTGCGAATTTATTCGAATTCGAATTCCGCGACTGAACGCAGTATCTCCACCGCTTGTACGGTACATATATAGATATACATGTCGAATTATTATTCATCGACTGCGCGACGTCGTATCAAAACCACCGACAGCGTCAACGCTACCCATTATCCACTAGAACAACGGGCGACAGAACGAAATAACTCTGAAAAATCACTTTGCTGGAACACGCCGATCACAGCCATCAAAAACAGATTGTTACATTCCTGTGAGTCGGAATGGAAAACTTCGCTCACAACGACATCGCTTATTATTAGTATTGATTGTGTAGAGTGTGCAGCGCTTACTTTGACATCTCAATTTTCATTTAGTCTTTGATTGGTAAACCTTTTCAATTATGTAAGCAAGTGACGGCTGCATGTTAAAGTCACACATTTTATTATAACTTATTCTACTTTATTATATATTAGTTTATCCGCGTTCGCTGAGTATTGACTTACTATAAACATGGATTTAGCCTCATTGCTCAACTCATTGGATTTAAAATATTTAGAATCTTATGAAATATTTATGATGATAAGGCTCGTGTTTGATTGGATTAAAATTGTATTGGATTTAAGAAGGAAAATTGTATGGGTAGAATACATAATTCTTTCAAAATTAGTTCACGAGCTGTTGATCAATTTTGGAACTCGTCAATGCCAATGCCGTCTTTGAGCATGGGCACTATGAGCAAACGGTGGGAACACCATTTAAGAGGGGCACCATCAGGACGAGGTTAACTAAAGATGTTTGGTGCCGCCAGCACCAACTTTGACCGCATGCGGTCCAAGGCACGTTCCAATGCTGTCTAAATGCCAAACTTTCTCATTTCTGAAAGGCGGGAGGATGCTAGAGAAAACCTCGTTTTTTTTTGGAAGGGGGAGAGGTGCTGAGAGTCTAATAACTTACAAAAATCTGTTTAAAAAAATATTCCTGTTTTAAGTCGTACTTGCAGATGACGACAAAAACAGGTACCATTTTGATCCTAATATCTCGAGAACGGTAAGGGTCAAAGAAAAACTGATTATACCGTTGGAATGAACAAAAAATTCTGCTCTAGAATAGATAAAAAATCAAGGTCAATAAAATGATATTAACTATCGGAAAAATTCGAGACGCTCGAAAAGCTCGACGAGCCTTAGTAGACGGTTCCAACTCGAGCTCGAGTTGGAGAGATACTTTTCAGAATGTTGATCTTCTTGAGCTCGAAATCAAGCTCGGCACGAGTTCGGCTTAAAAAGCTCGAAAAGCTTGAGCTCGAAAGCCATCCTTAGTAAAAACTGTAAATCTAGGTCAGGTTTGCCCTTATTAGTGCCAGTCACTATCTTGCAAGCTTTCAGCAACGAATTTACTATTTCATAATTGATCTATAAGAGGTGGAATATTCAACAATTAAAAATACAGTTGTCTGTTTTAAATATGGCTAAAAAGACTGACAAGGTACAATAAATACTATATAGGTTCACAATGTCTGAGTTCGGAAACACTAAACACATTTAATTGTATAATGGTTGATGGCCTTAACTAAAATTTTTGAACAAGCACTTTCATTATTCTCTCTAGTGACGTTACTAGTGGGAGTATCACCCCACAAAGCAGATAGAGGCAAAGCCGGAGGAGTAGCTAAAGGGGCAAAAGGAAACATTTGACCCAGGGGGTGCCAAATTAACTAATATCTATTCAAATCTCCAACAGAAAATTCTAATTCTCAACATTATATATCTTATTGATAAAATTTTAACACAAATCCTGCATTGATTACTATAAATTTGTTGTCTCATATATTCATAATTTTTATTATTTACGTGTATGCAGTAATTGTGGTTACTATTGATTTCGATTACACCTATTTTTCCCATTGCTGGTTCAGCTTTTCGCGTTTCATTTACTCACGAAATGTATAGTTTGAATTCAAAATCATTGAGCAGCTAAATTCTCGGCGTCAATGAAGTCGGAAATTCGAATTTTTATTTCATTTATTTACTCCACTCAAACAATAATATTTTCATCAGTAATTGCAATCTATGAATCAATCATTCGAACTAACAACATCTAGATTAGACACTAAAACACAGTTGGTTGACAAAGATTTTGCTCGATTGAAAACGCAATCGAAATCACATAAGATAATGTCGAACAATGGCGCCTACGTAGAAATGAATAAAAGCGTTAATATAAAAATTCTAAGCGAGCACATAAAGTATGCAGTATATGAAACAGCAAGAGATCAAATTAAATGCATCACCTCATGTATATTTATTTTTTATTTCATTTTATTGCCCATGCACCACAAAACTTAAATTTAAAAATAAATAAACCAAGCCGAAACATATTCGAGCAATTGCTAAATTATTGAAAAATCAATTAATAATTTTGGCGTGCAACAAATATTTGCGAATGCTCCCAACAAATTAATAATTTAATACCGGAAGTATAGGTTTTATACATGAATAGAGGAGAGCCTTCTTATTATTGTCGAATGTATTGAAAATGAATTAGCTCGGGATAGTTAAATAGAGTGTTTGCTAAATTTGTTATCATTGCCATTATTAATAATAATTTAGTTATGACGGTAAATGTATCATTTGCATTATGATGTGTTGCTGTAAATACATATTTTCGAACATATTTGAAATAATCGATTATACTATATGATAAATATGGATAATGCACAGTGAGTGGTTCAAAGGTTTGCCGTTTGCTACAAATTAATAATTATGGCTATTAACTCATAGGGATTATAATAGCTTAAATATTAATCGAAGTTATGTGCAATCTGGCATATATATGGATTATGTTAATTTCAATTTGAATATATAAATAAATTGGTGCATTAGTTCAGACAAAATAAAAGGTAAAATATGGGCAGTGCATACTTGCTGGTCTGTATATTTAGTCCCTACTGTATTTCTTTATTTAAAGTGGAGGAAAACTACTAAATAAGCAACAAGTTCTATTGCAGTTTTAATTAATAGATTGTATGTTTATTAAGATAGTGAAAACGAAAAGTATTGCAAACTTTGGCGGACAACGCGCTAACAATATATTTTGACAAAAAGTTGCTTCCAGGAAGTAAAGCTCCACAACATTCAAAAATCCCTGAGTGTATTTCTAATACCCAAAAAAAGAGCCATTTTTATAATTTTTTTTGGGTATTAGAAATAAAGTACATTTTGATTTTGAGATGTTATAGGGCAGGGTTGTCCAAGCTTTTTTACTCTGGACCACATTGGTAGAAGTAATGGATATTTGAGAAGCCCACCTAGAATAATTCTTTCAGCACCAGGGGAGAGGAAATTTCAAATAATATTTTTATATTGTAATGTTAGTCCAAATTTAAAAGTTAATGTGATGCTTGGCATTTTAGTTGAGAAACTAATGCATCTAAATCTGGTTCTGTTTTTGGGCCGCATTGTTTGACATCGCTGTACAAAGCAACAATTTTACTTCGTCGAAACAATTTTTTCGTCAATATATATTATTTTTCATTGCAATCCGCTCGCTTGCTACATGGTTTTCGAAAAACTGAACCATTGTAAAATGATCGGACTTGTAAAGTCAAAAACTAAGTTGAGAACTCTATCATGTAGCTTTAAATTTTTTTCAAAATTCCAAACAATATTCAAATTGCGGCATTTTTAGTAAATTTGTTTAAAAAATCGTCCTTTAAAATCAGAAAAATATTAAAAAAGAGCTTATGATACAAGATTAAGAAACAATTTTTACGTATTGGAAGTGAAAAGTGCGTAAAATCGGTTAAGTTGATTCGGACATTTTTTACCAGCCAGTTGGAAAAATATGAATTTAGGAAAACAAGTTAAAGTTTCAAGTTTGGTTTCTCTGTAATAAAATAAATTAAGAGAGGGAGAAAGAAAATTATATTTCTCGCTGTAACTTTGCAACAAAGTTATATACCAAAATATAATTTTTGTACAATAATTTTGACATCCTAAGCATCACGCACAGGCAAAAAACGATTTTTTCAAAGTCAAAATTTTAATAATGGTAACTTTACAGCTTTTTTCTGCATAAGAACTGCACCATTCTGTGCATATATAATTTATATTTTTGTTAAATTTTTAGGCAGCTTTTAAAAATTTTTATTACAAAATTATTACAAAAAATATATATTTTATATTAATAGCTAGCAATTATTTTTTTTTTGGACTAATTAAGAGCAGATCAAAGAATCATTAAAGCTTCCATGAGACAAATAATTATTGATACTTGAGCACAATTTGCTGTGTTTATTGCCACCGGCGTTGCTATGCCTACAACGTTTTGGTCATGTTTGTATTTATTAATCAATTATTTTAAATTTATAAATTAAACAAGCCCAATTGCGAGCAAACTGAAACAAGGACAAGAGCCGCGTACAAATACGTCTACGTCGTGATATTTATATTCGGGCAGGATAACCATGTAACAGGCCAGGATTTACTTGTCTGGCAATGTTTGTCCAGCTAGCGTTAACATGTTCGGTATGCCGACACATGAAAATAAATGATCTGTCTAAATATATATGAGCTGCAAAAGTTATGCGATAGCTTTATTCATAAGATAAACAAAACATGCAAATTGTATTTTTTAAATAAATTATTGATAAGATGAATGATTATTACAATTATAATATACGACTATTTCGGAAGTTCGAAGTTGAAGCGAAATCCGGCACTGAAATAGATGAAATTGGTGATGGTAGGTACATGTCGGGTGCATGTTCGTACAACAATGTCGGAAATGTGATTTAGTGCATTCCCATTCGCTCGCGATGGTCGATGCATTTCCGCATTTATTTCGCGTGTGGTGCGTCGGCCGCCGCCGCCGTCGTTGCCGCCGTTTTTCCGCATTCGACGTGCGCCCTCTCTCCCATTGTTATTGCCGCGTAATGTGCACACACGGTGCACGAAACGCAAATTATTTAATATAAATATTACAAATACAACTGCTCGCTTCGCAACTAAACGAATTACATGAATTCAATAAATTTATTAACGATAAAAATTAGTTAATTACATAAATGGATGACCCTGCCATACGAGACAGCTAACTGCAACAGTACGGGGAACGCGCTCAAAGCATTTGTTTAATACCATTCACGTCGTATGAAATATGCGCTTTCGAATAAACACATTAATTCATTACGATTTTAATTTTTAATTGAATATTCCACGAGCTGGAAGCATTTTCTGTGGATGTCACTGCGCATTAGTTGGCGCGCAGAACAGTTATGTTTATCAGCTTGGGATTGGCGTTGGTGGAAAGACAATTTTCAACTTGCTAACTAACTAACTAATTATCAATATTTTACGCGATCGGTGAACTAGACTGCGCTACTTTGTTAGTTTTAGTTTCTCAGCTTCTTCGCTTCTCGCATTTCGTAAATATCGATTGGGAAAATGTGCGCTTTACAGGAAACAAAAGTTTTCATCCGCTTAGACTTCCTGCGGAACTTTCGTAATTATTAATTAATCACCAGTAAATTATTTCAAAAATTGATTGCAAAAATTTTTGCGTGTGTGTTGTAGTGCAATTTTTTTTTTTATTTGAAATAGTATTCTAGTAAGATAGTGAAATATTTAATGTTAACGAAATTCGTAACTTGGTATGCTTTGTAGCTGGAATATGAAAATATTGGTTTACCTGCACCAAACCAATAAAAAAACTGATTTTATATCTATAACAAGATATTCTATTTTATTGGTAATATATTCCTGTGATGAAAATATTTTCTAATAAAATAACTTCAAACTCAAACGATAATAAATAGTTTTCTATATAAAGTGGATAGATATAGCATAGTTATTCTATGTCAATGCATTAAAGTAAAGCTGGAAAACTTTTACGGACTAGGAATTGTGAACACGATACAATTACTATCAAGAATTGTATAATCAATGAAAATGATTATGATACCCACAGCAAGCGACCTAAGTTTTACTGTCTAATCACAAAATCAAATAACTTAAACAAAATGAATTCTATATATCTAAGGCAGTTTCTACCTTCACACAAGATGTCGAACTGATTCTATAGAATTCTTGATCTGTCTATATTTATTATTTAATTTGCGTTTTGTTTTTATGATTTATGTGTTAAGTTCAAACCTTTTGGAAGTTTGCGAGTTTTAGCTTACTGCGTAAATCCATCGGTGGCACGTTTAGTTAACTAAACTGCAATTACTTAGGCTCCTGCCGGTAGTACGAGTTGGTACGACAAATTAAGAATTGCGACGAAAAGTAGCGAGCAAAAAAGTGCGGCCCGAGAAGAAACCCGGAAGAAGTCCACGAAGAAAGAAGAATCATACACTTAATCACTTGACTTTGATGAGTTTGATACCAGAAAACGCTGATCAGCAATCACCTGTCTTATATTACTTTACAATTATGTTATCATTTACTTTGTTTGTTTTTGATATCATGCATGCGTTCAAATAGTTCAGCCAGTTCAAGTTCCTCCATTACCAGGTTACAAATAAATCAAATAATGAGACATCGAACGCACAACTGCCTTAGGTAAGTGGATCACAATCAAATAAATCAGTAATGAAATCATTCACTTGCTACTACAACAGTCATTGTGTTATCACTGTCGACTCTTTGAACTAGCGAGAAAGCGATAGGCAGTGAAGCTGAAGTTGCGGTGCGGGAGTACGACGATGGCGACCGAGCAAATATGAAACGATCAACAATTTCGTGTCGAACAAATTAGACAAAACCAGTATGGAAAGCGATAGTCGGAACAGTGCACGTCCAACTGGAAAACGAGTTGTTTTCACTGGTGAAATTCGTTGTGTGCGGCTATGGCGCGGCTATGCAATCTGCAATCGTGTTGCTAGCATACCCTCGTCCGCCGACACCACACATAGGATGCACAAGTTATTTAATTATGTCGGTAGTCAGCGGCGCGTCGGATGCTCCTGGATAACGTGTCTTGTTACGAAAAACATTCGGTGCATCTACACATAGCAGCGCACGGCGGCAATGTATTTAGCCGACTCGTTTTTATCCCTTGTACATGGTTCAATGTACTCGTTTGTTGCCAGGACTCCAGCACTAGTTGGTCCTCATCTACTCGGTAACTAGTAGACACGTCCGGGTTGTACCACCCGTTTGCCAGAAGTGGTGTAACGTTAATTTTTCCCTTAGTTCAATGTTTTTTTTCTAGTTCTAGTTGCAGCTGTCTATTTAGTTGTTTGGAAGCAAGGAATTGCTACTGAACGCACATAACAAAAATTAGTTAAAAATTAAAATAAAACCACCAAATACACAATAGAAGCATTCAGTATATAATTTTAGGCCGGGATCGAAGTACCAATTAAACAGCGTCCAATTAAACGACCTACGCCCAACAGCCACTCGGCAAGCAACTCTTTACTTTGCATCTTCGTGGCGTCACCCACCACTCCAGGAGCGCATTCAATCATAAAGTCATCATCATCATCAAGCCCGTCACTTTTCAACTTTTCAACATCTCGAAGCGTTTACGAAGTCAATACGGGCTCGTCTGGGCGTTGCGTTAACTGGCCTCGCTTTTGCTCCTGATGCTTACTGACTGAAGGACACGTCCTGAGCGAGCGGCGCGCACCCAAGTAAAGTCAATTAATATACTTTTCGACTCGTTATATTCATTAAATTCCGTATGTTTTTGTTTGATCGCTTCCGAACCCCAAGCAAAAAGGAAATCCTCTGCTCTCGAACTTCTCCTCTCTCACTCTCGCGCCGAATTCGATTCGATGCTATTCGTCGCGTCACGTTACGCTAATTTCTTTTATTTTTTCCTGCTCGGGCCACGCGCCTTTGCAGGAAAGCGACAGCAGATAAACGAAGACATTTGAATGCCACTCAATTCCCACTCTGCTTCGACTTCAATTTCCAGCAATTGCTTCGATTTTTCCTATTATTCCTGCTCCTCGTGATTCTAATTTCGTGTTTTTTTTTGTGCTTCTTCTTCCTTGTCACGAGTGGCGTTTACCATTTCGATTCTTTAGTTAAAGCATTGCGCGTTACCTTAATTAAAACTTCTATTTCTTCCTTGGCAACACTTTCTCTCTTTCTTTCACTCTTGATGTTCGCTTTATAATCTCGCACGCTTTCATTTTTTCTTTTCTTCTTTCGGTATCCGCTTTTTGCGTAGGACATAAATGACCCAGCGTATAACGGAAATAATGAAAAAGACTGCCAGGGAAATTAACATCGCGAAAAATTGATTGATTCGTCGTCGTTTTTACGTTGCTTTTCGGGGCGGGCTTCTTCCACCGCGAGGGTGCTAATTGTATTTTAAAACAAAAACGCAATGATTAATTAACGCCGAGGGAGAATGGCGTTGCTCTCGCAGCGATTTTACATTTACTGTTTGTCCCAATAAATCAATGGCGCCGGCCAAAACTGAATTGTCTTTTTTTGTTCATTGGAAAACATTTGTTTGATGCGCGTGGAAAGGCTTGCAATCAATGTGGAAATTAGCACGTGCACGCGCATCGACAGAACAATAATTTATTATTGTTGCATAGTCGGCAATTACAAACGCACTTCTTTGGTGTCTGTGTACGCATAATATTATGAAAAGTTTAAAATTTCGCAATAAAAAATAATATATGCAAAAAAGCTTGGAAACTTTTTGAACTTCCAACGGACTAGACATGATTAATGCAAATGTCGCATAACTCTCTTACTCGCCGCGCGCATAACTCTAATTTTTTTCCGCTCTGTTTTGTCGCCGCTCGTTCATTCGTTGTTGTCGTTGTTGTTTTAAATTAGAACAAACTAAAAACTCTGGCTGGCTCTACAGCTCTCAACCGCCATCTCCGACTCCAGCTACAACTCCAACTCTGCTCTCTACCTACATATGTATAGGGCAAATTTCTGTTTTTTTGTTAATCTCAAAGGGAACATTAAGCGAAGCAAATTAAAACCGAAAATAAAAATAATAGCGCGGGACCAACAAAAGTATAAAGTTTAGACATCAAAAAGTTTTCTAGGATGTTTTTGCATTGTTGCTGGGGTATCTTTAGTTTTATATTTTGCGCAATATTGTTGGCACGAGGCATTTTCTAAAACATACTTAATATTTAATGTACTTTAATCAGTGAGAATAATTAGTAGAATTGATTCAATAATTGATAAGTTTTTAAGGCAAGAACGGTAACTAATTGTATCTTTTACAAATAAAAGAGAGTGCACATCTTATCAGCAATGAGAGAGTAAATTGTAAGTTAAAAAAAAAGTTTGAACCATGCAATTGCCTTATTACCATCAATATCCAACCATTTTAATGCCTCATTAAAACATTTTAATGACTCGTTACGAGTACACAATAGATTCGAAGCAACAAATCGCTAACTTTTGCGTTTAAAGCAAACTTTGGTAGATATATAAACTTGTCGCGCGCGCCCGCTTCTTCCGGAAATACATTGTCTATTAATATCACTAGCGATCACTCGCCTTCCCCATCCCCTGCTACACAGCAAACTCTTCTCTTTTTTTTTTCGTTTGCAGTTATTACAACTTCCCCAATGGCGTTCTTCCGTGTTAAAATATTTTTGTATTCCGGCGCGCAGCCGTTCCGACCAGATTCGCGCGACCGCCTCACTTTTATTGCGCTTAACACTGGGAATATTAACTTTTTTAACATTCCGCGTCCGCTTAGTTCGTTTCGCCCGCGCGCCGCGGACATTTGCGTTTCTTCTTATTATTATAATTCTTTTTGTGTTATTTGTTCGCTCGTTTTGACTGTACTCCTCTTCTCTCGGTGCGGCACGGTGCGATCCTCTCGAGTCCGGAAACTCACGGGATAGCGCCGTAATAATTTTTACGTCCCAAGACGACAGCATGAAAAAGCATACCGAAAGCGAAGAGAAGTGTTAAACGTGTATGCAATTCGTTGGCGTTCACTCGTCCTGCGACTGACTGAGTTCCTTCGTTACGTTACCGAGCAAGCAGCGAAGGCTTTTTACCGCACTGCCAATGCGAAAATATTATCTCCAAAGTTTCACTCGTTCTGCGTACGAATTGAATACATCCGAGTCTAATTGAAGTTAACCATAGGGAACTGAAAAGGGATCGTTAGAATTACAGGCGGCATGGCCTGCCTTTGTATTACAATAATTTCAGCATTAGCGGCGCGCAAACGTCCTGAATATCTAATATCGCTGATAGATCGTCCTCGAGGGTTCCCTGCCCGTTGGGTGAATTTCAACCGACGCACACATCAAAACTTCTTCATTCTTTTCCGTCTGCCTATGTCACTTTTTACTTGTTTTATTACGTCCATCATCGAAGTTACAAATTTACCAAACGTAAAGTATATGAGGGTATGAGAAGGGAGCGAAGTCGCATACGGCTGGGGACACCGTAAAAAACAATGAAAAAGAAGGAAAAACTTGCCAAGACAGGCCAAGTTTACAGGCAAAGCGAGACTCTTACTTACTTGCAAACTTTTCAATGTTCGACAGCAATGGTCGAGCGTGAGTTAAATGATAAATGAGAATGATATATAAATACCGTAAGAGTAAATAAAAACAGGGAATATTTGGAAGGTAAGGTTGTTGAGGCAAGTCATTAGATATGTTGCGCGCTTGGAAAATACAATATTGACGCTGATTGTGGGCGCGCGGAATGCCCGACCGTCGGAAAACTCGCAGGGGGCGTAGTGTTAACGATATGCGTAGTTACGCGGTTAGCCATTGTCAGGTGTGTGCGCTCGTTTGCGTTAGTATATGATTATTCTGGTAAACAAGTGCGTTTATGCCGTTCATTCTCATAAATCACGTTTATATGACGCACGACGTCGACGGTTTCAGCAGGGTTAAACAGTTGTTGTTGAAACAAAACGATCGCTAGCGCGCCCCTGCATCAGGCATCATTTTTATTTTCATTTTATTTGCGTTTTGCCATTTTTATTGGTCGTAATTCATAAATAATTTTTTTTTTCTCTATTTTCCGGATAATTCATATTTTTGGTGTAAATTTAATTAAAAATCTTGCAAATGAAAGGTTACTTGGAGATTAATCATGAATAACTTTGAAACAACACATTAATATCATAATAAATTATCGAAATGAGTACAAAGACCCCCTGTATATAAAGAAAAAAAATATATTTCTAATTTCACTGATATATCATCACCATTTCCACAATAAGCTCGTTTTTTTTCATAACGAAAGAAATCGTTGTTTTCCGGCACGCAATTTTCCAATAAAACAGAATTATTCATTTCATATTCAGCACAAAAAAATGAAAGAAATTAATAAACTAGAATCTTGATAAGAGGCATAATCCTTTGCCTAGCGCTTTGTTTAATTATATTACGATTGTTCGACCAAGTTGCCATAACAACGTTATAACTCCATAACTGGCTAAAATCTCTTCGGTGGAAATTGTAATTGGGGCAACGTAACAGTAATTCCCATTTCCCATTGATTTCTTCTAATAATTATGCACGAGCACAAATTCCCCAAGGCAAGCTATAATGATGACGTCGGCTGTATGTTTTTCCAATGGCATTAGAGAAGGAATACGAGTGCGCTTTGCTTCTTTCATAGGAACTAATGGTATATGTGAAAAGCCGTGACATGATTTCATATTGAAAACATTTCACATTTAGAGCTGCCTTGACTGCCTACATAGCTCACTATGCATACATATATTTTCTAACTGGAAGTAAGCTCTTAGACTTGTTAGCGGTGGTGGTATTGTGAATATTAATTTTGTATGGTGTGTGTGTGAGCATTGAAGATGTACTTAGAGTGAAGTTAATAAAGTCGAGTTTTTTTTTTTAAGTTTATTGTTAATAAGAGAAACTGTGTGATAATGACATGCACACTAGCACATCTATTTTTTTTTTTCAAATTGCTTGTTTTGTTTGCATATTCTAGACCTTTTAACGAGTGTAACGTCTTCACAGATAACTGTACAGAATAAAATTTTGTGTAAAAAGTTGTCAAAGATACGAAAAGAAATTTTAATGCAATTTAATCCTATTTAAGCAAACAATTATTGTTTGCTGTCGTTATCGTGTGGATAGTGCAAAAGTGAAGGTCTGACATTGATAAAAATTGAACTTTTTTTGAAGTAAAAATCATTGTAGCTTCGATACGAAACCAGATAGAGACTCGAATTTTCTTCCTACGAGTTGCTCCCAGCGAGGACTATTAATTAGGCTTTGCACTTTTACATAATATATCAGCACTTAAACGTAATTAATTGAAACACATGAATGAAACGAGAGAAATTGTGTTTTTGCTCACCATTACCGACCCTTAATCAAATACTTAATAATCAATAAAGAGGGCTTAGGTTGTTCTTTTGTTTCATGATATAAATAGATTTTTTTAATGTAAACAGTTACCTCGGCCCGTTGGTAGAGGTATATA
>JARJDU010016141.1:0-10288 GCA_030264695.1 Lissagria laeviuscula | reverse complement strand
TTGTTGCATGGTAAAGCAATGTCCTGGATGACGTACTCATGGATTTGTACACTGATTATAGACAAGGCAGCTTAAATACATTTGTTACATTAAAATACGATTTTTATAGTTACAGTTTGAAACGTAGATGACATCTGTTCCTATCAATTTTGCTTATATTGCTCGTAATTCATGTAATAATGTTATCATTTTAGTTTTTACACGAAAACAGATGGAATTTCCTATGATTTTGGTTAATTATCTAATGATTAAGTAACAAAAACATAAATTAACATTATAAATTTGGATAACATGCTTGATTGTTGATGGATCTAAATTGTTTTGATTGCAATGTTATGTTGAGAAATCAGATAACATATTTATTACACAGTTAATAGGACTCCTAGCGGCCTCTGTTAGAGTAAGCTCGAAGTATTTACAGCTTACATAAGAGTCAAATAAGTTTTTTTCTTTGTTTATTATAAGCAGAGTTTAGTTAATCTGTGTTATAAGGTTCAATAGTAATTGAAAGCAATTAATGAATTTAAAGTAATTTGTTAATAGTTTCCTTAAGAAGATCCTAGGAGAAGAAGCAAGTAAAAATGTGTACAAAGAAGACAAAATCAGAAACAAAAGGTAGGAAATTATTTTAACCTAATATGAATTTATTCTTTGATAACAAAATGTCTGGTTTAAATATCAGCGTTTATTACAGCAAACTTCTTAAAATATCCTGTTCTTATTGATTTGAATAAAAGAATTGTTGTAACAACATTATCAGTTTTCATAACTCATGCTATTTTGTATTTCATTTTATTTCAAACTTCTCTTCTTCTTGTGCCGTTTCTTATCGATGATTGGCAATGACGTCCGGCGTCTTTCAAGTATCCAGCGGCAGATTTAGAGCTGACGGAGTACAAGGCTCACAATCAGTTTATGACTCCTCGTAAAGGAGAACTTGTCGCACGCTCAGTAAAGAGACCTTTACCGCCACTTTCATAATTTGGAGTCCCCCTTGGGTTGAGAGACCGTAGGCGCGTGCCCTGTGCATAAATTCGCCACTGCTGCTAGCTTTCCATGCATTATGAGCTGCAGTGCAGTATCCCATACTTTTTCCTCAAAAAATATGTCCAAGATAATCAATCTTCCTGGTTTTAGTTGTTTGTCTGCTGACATTTTGTTTACCACCTTTATGGTTTCGTGATTCAGTCGTTCCATGGTATCTTCATGGTATATTCCATGCAAAAAATGATTAAAACACTTTCAAGATTTTCAACATAAATATAGATTTCCTATCAATAACTAGTTCACCAAAGCAAAACAATTACACCAAATTATATAAACCGGCAATCAATTACTTTCCACTCAATAAAAAAGCATTTCAGGATCCATTACCATATAAACATAGTTACTAATATACCAATAATTCCAATGCTTTCCCATAATGTTGCAAACAAAATAACAAAATGCTCAATTCACATAATTATGAAATTGTAGTCGATTAAGCTCACAAATAAAAAAATGGGAGCCCTTTAAACGCTTTGATCGATATTTTTCCGTTTCGCGCGACCACGCCGGCGTACATTAAATAAAACTTGTTGATTTGATTCTCGCCACCGTACCGAGGGTCAGTCCAAAAACACTTATTCCTTTCCATGAAGTCGGTCAGAAAGGTCAAAGCATCGTATTGTGGTCACTAACTATTTGCAAACTTAGTTGGTAAACGATAGTTTAGCTTCTTCTATTGTGTAACATAATATAAGATTAGTACTACAACAAAAGCCATAACAAGCTACAACAAGGTACCAAAATCAAGAAAGTTCAAGAAAGTAATTAATGTCGCAGAAACCTAGTGCTGCTTTGATGGATCTTGAAGATAGAGATCCAAATACATTAAGTCAACATTTACAGGTAAATTAAAATCAAATATTTTATTCTAAATATTAATTATATGATTAAACATTGACTATTACTTTGTTGATAGTTTGAATGGGCTGATATCATTGGCGAACCGGAATCTTTCCGGAGTCCAGAATGTGCATGGCGAGTTAGTAATCATTGTTTTCACCTATCAAGAAACTGTTGTTACATTTTCCTGAGTGTTATCCTTGCTCCTATAGCAGCATTATGCATGGGATGTACATTTGCGTGCATTGCATTCGAGGTAGATATATCTATTTTATATATATATTTACATTGATTAATCAAAGAGCTAGTAAAAACATATTACATTTTAACAATTCATTTATTTCCATCAGCAAATTTGGTGTTGGACACCATGTTTGAAAAATCTGAAGATAGCATGCGCTATGACCAGGACAGTTATCACTGCAATCAGCGACGCAATTATTGTACCCATTTGCAATGCTTTAGGTCATTGCCTCTCTTCAGTTAAAATCCGAAAGCAAAATTTACCGGATGGACCAGATCACAAAGAAGATATTTTATTGGTGTAAAGAATTAAAATTCGCATTTATTTATTTTTACAGTAAGTGAATAACATAGTTATTTATAATAAAAGAAATATTACACAAAATCAAATTGAATAAAAGTTTTTTTTGTGTGAGTGTGTGAATGCATTTGAGAAATTTATTATTATTGCTGCTATTACTTCAAGCATGTGGTTTGAGTTAAGTGTAGCAGGACATGAATTAGTGATTAATGGACAATCACTAATCCCACTGGCACCTAATACACATAAAAGCTACTTGTACCTAAACCATAAAGTTGAATTGCAGAAATACAGAGGGTATTACATGTAGGTCAGTTATTGTAATTCTTCTAATGTGCCACTTACATATATAATACTTAAGTTTTAGCGTGCACTGTTTTCCCCACATCGATTTTGTGAAAATACCTGCAAGCATTTATATAGTAAAAGCCTTATATATAAGTATAGGTTTACTGTGTAAACAATTCGCGTGAAGAAAATGTGACAGCTCAGCTTTTAGAAAAATTGTAGGTCATTGCTCTCTTTTTCCCTTGTTATTATGGTAAATTATTCATACCCAAGGCTTCTAAATTGAATTTTCTCAGCATTTTTCAAAACCCCTATATTTACAATCATTTCAGGTTTAGAGAAATATTAAAAAAATATTGATAAAAGTTATATAGACTTGTCCAAAACGTTGTTAAGGTCGGTTTGTGTACCTTCTAGTAGCCATCTCCGTGTCCTAGACAACAAAAATGGCGACTACAGGACACACTAACCGGCCTTGACAGTATTCTGGACAAGTTTTCATAAACATGTTTTTCTAGAAACCCCGCCATTATGTAAAACATTGAATTTCAATTATGTATAATAAATGCAGTAAAACTAACAATAAAACATAACCTATTGAGATATTAAAACATCACCTGATAATGGAAACAATGCAAGATAATTATATCTCATCAAAATCAACAGTCTGTATCGCTTTGTCTACCGTTAAAACTAATTTAGAATTGAAGCGGATTGGCGGTCGACATTTCACGTCGCATAATTTGATTCGCTTCATTTCTTGTCGCTGCTCATCAAATTCCATATCGCAATCAGCAAAAGACCTATGCCTCTTCAATGACTCATTAAAAATATGTCGTTTCGTTGTCAGTCTCGGTTGAAATCCTTGCACCACATTCCTAAACATCGTGGTCATTGACGACCAAACACCAGCTTTCGTGGTCGGGGTTGTGCAGTTAGTACCGGTGTTCTGTACAGAGTAACACTCGACGCTTTCTGTAGAAGATTGCAAAACCCCAAATTAAGTAATGGCTAAATTATGTATACATACTTTACCAGAAATTGAACTGCCCTTCGGGTTCATGTCCAGAGATAAATTATGTTTTCGATTTTCCACAATCAAAACTTCGGATGTTATTTCTTGCAGGGCAATGGTTTCATTAATGGCACTTTCCCAAAGGGTTTCGTTCATACTATAACTACGACGCTTTCTTGTTATTGTTGTCTTCTTCACTGACGCTTGCAATTTCAACTCGATTGTTTCATTTGTTAAGCTTCCCAGAAAATCAGGGTTTATATTTTCAGGAGCGGTAGTGTAACAGCTATTATCTGCAATGTAAAAATAATATTTGAAGCAATCATTTCGATTGAGATTTTAGAGTATACAAACTTTTCTCAGAGGAGCATGATGGAAAACTGTTTTGCGTACTTTCTAAAACAAAATTATATATTTAGTGTTTTTGATATCAATTAGTAAATGCTTGTCTTACCATTGGAACGCATTGAACTTTTCAAAGCAGCTTTAAGAAAGTTTTCATGATTCAATGGTTTTCTACGGGTATTCTCCATAGCTGGAGTAGACAAAAACGTGACCCTTCTTTTGTTCTTTGTGATATTAGCACTGTTTTCCGTATATGTAGATTGATCGTGACGATTCATTGAAAACCAATTTGATTCTACAGGTGTTATGTGATCGGGTACACTAATTAAGGATTTACCTTCGGAATTCATGGGTGTACTAGTCACAAGTACTTTGCAATCATTTAAAGCATTGATTGGTGGTGATTCGAAATCATCTGTCTCTGGTTGCATTCTCATCGGTGTTTTTGTGTTCAACTTTTCGGATTTTATTGGCCTACTAAAGCACGAATAGTTGTGGATGGTTATTTCATCCATAGATGTGTAGACTTTTTGGCAGAATATACAATGCAAAGGCCAATGTTTTTGCTTGATGTGCATCAATAGTTTTGAGGACATTTGCAATTTTGAGATGAGTACGTTTCCTTTGATACAAATATCACAATCTGGGTCAATATCGTGAGTATTCTCCTCGTGTTTGAGGCGACAATCTTTGCAACAAAATGCTTTCTTGCAGACACGACAACGTAACTAAAACAGTGATTAGTGTTATCAGTTTTATGCAGATATTAATATTAGCAGTATAAGTTTTGCTTTAATTCAAACCTCTGCATATAATGATGCTATGAATCCCATGATCGTTGACGAATTGAAGCATGTGACTTGATTTTACACTTTTATCAAGAAATTGTTGTGGAGGTGAAATGATAAGAAAGACTGGATTTATACTAGTTGAAAATAGAGATTAAATAAAATGAGTTTAGTGAATGTAAAATGTTCAGCAATCCCAGCTAACATACTTAGCGCGGCCATCATTCGGCCTAACGTTGGAAACGTCGGCGACGTGCTGGCAAAAATGCAGCATACGTTTAGCCTCGTTGGCCTTTATTAGGGTTACATTGGCATTACGTTGACAAAGCGATTATTCAAAAATTGTTTTAACATCGTTGACTAAACAGCAGATGGATATTGGCATTACTGTCGTTAATTTGGAGACTTTGACGAGTGAGTTGCACGCCAAAGTAAATCGCTTTTAACTCCACTTCTAACGTTTTACTACAAGGTCATTTCGCGCAAAGTAGTTCGCACCCCAAAAAAAAAACTCGTTGGCGGTATGCTTTTTCTATGACGGTAATATAGCGGATCAGTGATGGCAATAACTATTAGCCAACCATCATCCGTCAACACATTTTTGTTTTGGCTCTTATCCTTTTTCGACGTTGTGCTAATGTTTCAGGATCAGCAAGAAGACATTAGCCCGCCCGACGCCCTTCGTATGTGTGTTAGCTGGGTTTAGAGTCACACTTGCTACATAACATATAGATTTCTGATACAAGGTTGTACACACTGAGAAGACATTTTTCTCATGAAGTTTATTGACATGAATAGATAACATAATAATACAATTTATTATAATAGCTCTCATAATATATTAAATTAAATATATATATTAACATTATTATTACATTCCACGAGCCTTATCCGCTAATTCATTAATTTTGAAACAATACAGTAACCACAGAAAAACATATCACATCGCTCGTCATTTTTTTTTCTTTCTTTTTGTTGTACAAATTTGCTACCAATAACAAAGAACACAAAATAAATTACTTATATCTCCAAATTGTTAAGGTTTCTATCCCATTTATAGACGAGCCCCGTTCAAAAACGTATAAGCTTGTTCTTGTGGTTGTACCAAACGCATGGGCAGTCGTGAAGTATCAATTACAATAGTCTTAGTAATATAATCATATCCTGATCTTGCATATCTAGTCAACATAAATCCATAACATATAGGAAACATAAGAACGCCAACATTCTTTAAAACGCTTCGAAAAAATGCATGCCACCAGCCAAGTTTGTGACATGGCATAGCAAATATAGAATCTCTTCCAGGTACTTCCAATATTATATCAACCCGTACTACCTTCAGACCTAATATTTTCTTGCCTGGAGTAGCAAAATCTACACTTAAGAAGTAAGATTCATATATGAACAACATGACACGCGATACAAATTCAACAATTGCTAATTCAGCACTAAAACTTGTCAATAATAAGAAGTTTTGGTAGTCTGTAAAGGACCTGAAATGAAATAAAATAAAGCTTTGATTAGAAATGCATGTAATAATTATGTATATAGTACTTACACATCAAACCCATAATGTAGTATATTAATAATATAGAACTGGACGATTGTGAGAATAACATGATCAATTATTTCTGCACAAAAACGTTTCCACAGAGAAGCTAGTTGGCATTCATATACTTCATGACCAATAGTATTAGGTAAAGGTTCAACAGGAATATTGAAGCCTTGTAATGAGTTGGCAAATATATTGGCTGTTTGTTTTTCTTGTTCTCGGAATTGATTGATCCAACTTTTTAAATTTGTGAAATATGCATTGAATTCTTGATCTCCTTTTGTTGGCTGCCCTTGGCATTTGTATGAATCTTCAAATGTTTTGTTCCCTTTTGAACTACCTTCCTCTTTGTCTTTAGAAGTATTACGATTATCATTCATATCCATTTTGTTGCTAATTGTATTATTTTATTTGAACAATTATGCATTCATTTGTACCAACTATTGGATAAACAAACGACATGTGAGTATTCTTCTTTGATTAGTTATTTATGGTTTAGAAAAACCACAAATTATACGATGTACTAATTCTTCTAAAATATTTAACACCTTCTTTAATTAATTAATAAGACTTGTTTGTAGTAATGATCTTTCTTCAACAATATTTCATTCGGGTTGTACTGTATGTGCAATATTGAACATTTCCACATCACATTATAACTAGAACATAAGAATTATAAGTTTTATGTTGTTAATACTGCCATTCTATTACCATTTCTAAATAAATAGTTTTGTACACTGCTCATTAAGTTTAATTGTTTAATATATAGTTAACATTTGCAAATTACAACAGATGATTTGCTTGTCACCCAGAGTTACAGGGTTGCCAGGTCTGACTTTGAGCATATATTTTTAAACAGATAAAAAGCAGGATATAATAACAATTTAAATTTATATTGCTAAGTATGTATATAATTATATTTATTTACATTATAAATTTATAATAACAAATATCAATATTTTAATTAAAATGCGGTTGCGCTTGATAACAAGGAAGCAAGCCGAAGTGAGCTCCAAATAAATTATCCTTCATATTAAAATTTGATTATTATTAATATTTACGTCTCTAGTAGTGAATTGCGCACTTCAAGCATTTGGAAAACGCTACAACAGTGTTCTAGAATGATCTATATTGCAACAATAGCAACTTTCATTATCTTTGTTGTTCTCCTTCACCTCGTCTTTCGTTCGTTGCAATCTAACTTTACAGGTACGCGCTGCATGCATTTTAGTTTTACTTCGTCTTGTGCGAATTGCACAACTATTCCTATTACATCATGTAGCAGTTTTCATTAAATACCTGTTAAATTAATAAAGTTTATAACGTAATGATCGGGGTGTTCATCAGTATCATTTGATAGGTTTGCTTCTCGCGACGCGAAAATGGTGAATACCTATCTGTTTAAGTTCAATATGCGCGGTTGTGTGATGTTTGTGCCATGGAAGAAAACAACAGAAGATGTGTCCGCCATTTCCGCAGCAGGATTAACATTCTGCTTTACATGTGAGTACACTAATTGTTTTATTGTAACTTCGCAATAATATCATCAAGATGTCGATACAATATGAATATCAATTGTCTTCAATCTTTTTTTTTTTTAGGATATTGTCTTCTTGGCTCAATAACTTATGGCAATTTATTCATTAATTGATTTCTCAAGTCTGGCAAAATTGTGGGGACATGTTTTTTGTTTATTGACTTTACTAATATCAAAATGAGTTAATGTTAGTAGATGATGGTTTTAAGCAGTAAACATGCTATCAGTTAGTTATTATTGCCAATCGTCATGTTTTCATTTAAAGTAATAATTAATTAATTAATGATAACAGTGATGTTATCAGCTATACATTATTTAGATAAATAAATTGAACAAAATAATGTAAAATAAAAGCTCCTATTTATTTATTTTATGTGGCGCTTTTCTAATTTCATCTTATTATTAAATTTCACGTCGTTCTTCTGCATATTGCTCTAGGCAGATATTTGATAAGAAAATTAGAATGATTTTTATAAAATGATATATTTAATGTCAAAGACAATGAATGAAAATATAATATAGTTAGGGGATTTTGTTATTTTTTAATTACATCTTGTTAGTTATTGAGAATGGAAGTATTGGTACAGCAAGTGTGGTACAACTATTTACTCAAAAATTAATCCGTTTTTTAGGGGTCTTTTAATTTGTATTCTCGCTAAAATAATCAATTTTTGATCGAATCAAGTTTAAGAATATATGCACATTTTGAAATATTAATACATCAACCTAGCAATAGACAAGTACGAACTTGTTCAGCGTGTTGATGACATTGCAAAGGACATTCTGCGCATTTGGCATTTGCGAAGATAAATAATATTGCGAAATAAATGTAAATAACTTGCAGGAAACTAATGTAGTATATGCTGATGAGTTTAAATAGTCGAAAGTTGTTTATTTGTTCATTTTCTTCTTGCGTTAGTTTGACACATTATCGCTTGTAACGCAAGAAGTAATTGAGAGACTGAAATAGAAAATATATATACGGAAACAACATTAAATTTGAAATTTGAAAAAACAATAACACACTTTAATTTCTAAGCGGAAGTACTCAAAATAAAATTGGGAAGTTTGACTTTAATAGTTTTGGCGAGCATTTTTTGATATATTTTTGATTATAACTTGCAAACAATTTACGGCATGAACATGCAAAAAAATATAGGCGAAAACAACATTAAATTTTCAATTTAAAAATGCAACAAGTTTTAATTTCCAAACGGAAGTTCTTGAAATAAAATGGAAAATTTTGACTGAGATGATTTTTCACGGTTTTTTTTTTGTACATTTTCGGTTATAACTTCCAAACCATTAACGCTAAAAAAATGCAAAAAATATAGACGGAAACTACATTAAATTGCAATATGTAAATGCAACAACAAGTTTTAATTTTTAAACGGAAGTGCTCAAAATAAAATTGGGAAGATTGACCCGGATGTTTTTAATATGCATTTTTCCTACATTTTCGGTTATAACTCTCAAATTATTAACGCTAAAGAAATACAAAAAATATAGGTGGAAAATAAATTAAAATTGAAATTTGAAAAAGTAACAACAAATTTTTATTTTTAAACTTATGTGCCCAAAATAAAAATGTGAATATTGACTCGGATGTGTTTGACATGCGTTTTTTGATACATTTTCGGTTATAACTTCCAAACTATTAACGCTAAAGAAATTCAAAAAAATAGGCAAAAACTGCTTTAAATTTGCAATATGGAAATACAACAACAAGTTTAAATTTCCTAGCGGAAGTGCCCGAAATAAAATAGGGAATTTTGTCCCAGTTGTTATTGACATGCGTTATTTGGTTTATTTTCGGTTATAACTCCTAAATTATTAACGGTATCAAAATGCTAAAAATATGAGAAAAACTATATTAAATTGACAATTTAAAAAACTAACAATAAATTATAATTTTTTAACTGATGTGCTCAAAAAAAATCGGAAAGTTCTACTTTGATGTTTTTGACATGCATTTTTTGCAACATTTTCCGTTATAACTCCCAAACTATTAACGCTAAAGGAATGCAAAAAATATAGGCAGAAACTACATTAAATTTGCAATTTGGAATTGCAACAGTAAGTTTTAATTTCTAAGCAGAAGTACTCGAAATAAAATCGGGAATTTCGACTCTGAAATTTTTGTCATGCGTTTTTAGGTACATTTTTACTAAGGTGATTTAACAAATGCAAAGCTGTGTGGCCATGTATTTACTCCACATGCAAGTTTGGCAGAACTAATTTGTTTTATTTATTAAGCAGCATGTATATAGATAGGTAGATACAATTTAATGCTTCAGTTACTATTTTGCTTTGTCTTCTCAGTTTATATACA
>JARJDU010016138.1:0-10506 GCA_030264695.1 Lissagria laeviuscula | reverse complement strand
TTTATTAATCTACTTAATGAATTAAAAACATTTTAGATCTATGGCGCTGTTTCGCGAGAATCTGAATAAACGTAACAAAAAGCAAGAACAAATAAAATTTCCTAACTATTTTTACTTCAGAGCCGCGAATCAACATATTCCCGATCAATTTTTTATTCGTACGATTGAGCAAAACGTCCAGAATTTAATAATCTTAATGAATGTAAAACATTTTAGATCTATGCTAGGGTTTTGCCAGAATCTGAACAAACGTAACAAAAAGCAAGAGAAAAATGACCCACTATTTTGTCTTCAGAACTACAAATCACCCTATTCCCAAACAACTTTGTATTTGCATTGTGCAAAACACGAAATAAATATAAATAAATATATTATAATTCTAAATCATTAGATTACACATTACATCAATTTCCTTTTATTTGTTTGCTCCGGATTGAATGAGTTATTAAGCTCTGCAGCTTAAAGTTCATCGCACGCGGAGATATAAACCGGTCATCTTTAATATCTCCGGCAAGGTTAGATTTACTTGTTTAGCTTCAAGCCCACCTTGTCTGTTTGCACCTGCCGTCTTCATTCTCAGTATCTTCACATCTTCTGAATCGAATGCACAAGAAGGAAAATACTTGAGTTGAGGGGGCAGTGCAAGTGTATCTAAGAAACCAGAACGCAAGATGTTCGTCTTCTGCAAGAGAGATTCATCAGTTCCTTTGACAATGAGCGTCAAGTCAAGAGGCGAGTTAATGCGCAAGACGAGAAGAAGTCATTCTCCTGCGAATGAGCAAACTGGCTCTTTTAAACTAGCTCAGCTTCCCTTTTTACCTTTTGCATTTGATGCGATGTAGCTACATTTATTACATGTTGTTGTAGATGTTAATGCTCAATGTGCATCTTCATGAACTGTACTTGACTTTCTTCCTTAGCTACTAAGGCTAACAAAGCAGAAAAACGGTTTCTTTGTCCTTGGGCCATGCGATTCTCTTCCTTGATGAGGAAGGTCTATAAAAGAAAATAAATATTTTCATATTTATTTATTTGCATAAATTGTTTTTGTTTTGTTTTTCGTTTCGGGGTTAGACGATTTAATCATTAATTTGTACTTTTCTGTTAATTTAAGTGTTAAAATGAAAAGCGGATAATGGAAACGTTTCGATTGTCAATTAAAAATAATTTACGACAATCGGGTAGCCGGCAATCGATTTTCTCACTGTTTTAAACACATCGACATTTGTTCATTAATTTACTATGCACAAAGTTTATCTTAATTTAATGGATTTTGAATCAGTTTTCCATCGGTCGGCGTTTGCATTTCAATTATATGTGTTTGGCTGAGTCGTGCATTCAAGTAGATGTTGTATCGAGCAGGGCGCCTATCTTTTCAAGTACTTTAGCACTTAAATAATTGGTTCCTTTATTTATTGGATCGAATCTATAGGAAACATTAAATCAAGACAAATCTCCAAGAGAAAAGAACGCACTTGTCGTCGAATTGTCTAACTGAAGCAGGAAGAAAATTAAGGAATGCAAAGCATTTTATTGTTTCCAACATAATAGCCCAGTATTATTTGTAATTTAGTGTCGCTTTTCGAAAATTCTAAGAAACAAACAAAAAAATTAAATTCTGATTTTTGCGTAAATATTAAAAACATACTTATAAAAGAGAAAAACGCCTACAAAAAAAAAAGAATCACATGGGGACGAGAAGCAGAATACAGCAGCAATGAAAGCAACATTGCGAAAGAACGAAACGAAAAAGAAAAATCCATTACAATTGTAACGACTGCAATTCGTTCTTTTCATTTTATGTGAAGGGCATTAATCATTTGTCGTTCCTTCGTACACCTCCCACTTCTCTTCACGGTGGAATATTTAATTTAATAGACAACAATTTCATTCATTTCTCTCGCATTTCGCCTGCCGCTCGCCTACGAAATGCGCTCACAATTCGTTTTATTTTTATTTTTCAGTTCTGAACCTTAACGTTGATATTTTATATTTTTTATTTTATTGTTTTGGCTATAGGGGCGGTAGCGTCTGCCACTGTGGGCATCTGTGTTTTCAGTTATGCAACCGCTACGTGCCAGAATCATCATTTATTTTTCTTTAAATGAATTTTTTAGAGATGCACCGCCATCAAAAATGTATTCAAATTTAAAATCATGCATTATGCAATAAATTTTCATACGTTTAGCAACAAATTGCTTGAATATTTTGTTAAATAATAATTTGTACGCTGTGTAATTTTAATTTTAAGTTTAAATGTTACATGTGCATGTGGGTGTGTTGATAATTATTTTTATAGGTTATTCTAATTCCAAGTAATTAATAATTCCTGGATGTGTTATGCAATGCGGTTTTACCGCATTCGTGGATAGGCTATACATGCTGCCATCGTGTTGGACGAGTTGCGGCGTCTATGCCTCCGAGGATAGTCTAACCACATATGTCGGCGAATAAGGGTGGATGCATTTCGTCTTCTATCTGCATCAAATATTCCACCTCATCATGCACTCTGAAATATTAATGAATTCTAAAAGGTATTCTTTCGTTTCAATTTAAGGATCACATTTACGTGTACAATCCAAAGCCAAACTAAATTAAAAATGTGATTGGATAACATTACAAACATACAAGACGACAAATATGATTTCGTTCACTTTGCATTAAATTGTCTAGATTTTTATTTAGACGAGCGCATGATACCATTCCTCGAGTGCGCCTCCGAGACTGGCAATTCGCATTCCACAACTTTGTGTAATTTAATCAACACAAGTACTAGTTTAGTCACATGGCTTCCTCTTCATCCTGTGCGCACAGGCCGCTGTTCTAAGGACGTCTCATCCTGTCTCTCCTTGCCTGTCAGCGTTCCTAGAATGGAACCAGCGAAGACGAAACGAGTGGAGAACGGAGGATTCTTCTCTTCAAGAAGGCAGGACTTCTTGACAGATAAATTTACTTAGTGCCATAATCCTTCGGATGCCTGCTCACTTGCAAGCGTAGTAATTTTTCTCTTCTCCTCCTGTTTTTTTTCTTCTTTTTTTACTGCTTCCTGGTCTTCTCGTAAGACGCAGTTATTTTCCGGCCGGAGAGTTGTAACTAGGAGTCACTTGACGCTTCAAGACCAATGAGCTTTAGCTTAGACCTTACGCTAAGTAATAATGTAACGATCTTTCATTTTCACGTATATATTTTTTTAATTGCCATAGACTTTATTAAGTTTTCCTATATATAATAAGCAAGAATGTTATAACAACATTTATTTAAATAACTAACTGCTATCAGAAATTTGTTCGGAAATGGATATAAATTGCAAAGTACGCATTTCCTTAAAATGACAATCCAACTGTCACAGCGACATCAAGAAATAATTATGATGCTCTTCTGGAATTCTGGTGCAGCGTGCTCAGCAATTTTTGACATTGGCGCGTAACACAAAGCAGATAAAAAAGGGCAACTACCCTTGTGCCACCTCCGCCATCATTTTCACGCTTCGAGTCCCATCCGACATTGCAACAAATTAATTGCTTCCATCTTCAATCATGTTCTACACGGTCGTAAACGTTTCCTCCGTCTGCTTTCGAACCGAGCGGAGATAGGTATAGCTAGGAACAATCAATTCTGTCTTAGCATCACCATTCCGTTCCGTTTCTTGAACAGTTAAACAGCTAAACAGCGCTAATAGTTGTAGTGATGACGGCTGTGAATCTGCTCCTCTTGCAAGAATAATCAAGGAATAAGCAATAATAATGCGCCCCTCGATTAAAGCGAATGCGAGGAACTGACGATGAAAGATATGAAACGAGAACGCGGCGAATACAAATAGCGAGGCGGAAGCGTTGTAAAAGTAAGGACGTGCTACAGACAGCAGCAAGAGCCACCGCTGCCGTCGCCGCCACCTAGGAAGCTCCAATTGGACCCGTCGTGCATGTCGAATCGACTAATTCAAAGTCGCACTGATTGCGTCGCCGACAATACGAGCAATTTGCCAGACCATTACCTAATTGACTGCTGACTCCGCCGTCTCCTATTAAATAGTAATTCATCTCGGTGACAATGCTGCCGAGGCTGGTGCTTACATCCTCCTGCCGGACCGCGACTCAACCTAACACTTTACTCGGTACTAGGGTACAATAATGAAACTTAACTAATCCCATCATGCGCAGTTATAGCTAATTTTTAGACATTTTCAGCTTGCTCTACACTAAAGCTTGATCTGCAAACATTTTTATGTTAATATTTAGAGAGGATCAAAATGAACATTTACTTAATGTTTCGGGTCGACTGAGCAGACAACAAATGATAGATACGAAGGCGAACGTTTCGGGAAAATTACGAAAATAATAAATTTGTAATTTATTAATGAACAACTTTCCGCATGATTTATCACCGCAGCCAACAGCACCAGTAGCAACACACACATAAACAATAAAACGGGATGAGCGAGCAAGCAAGGCGACCTGCAACTAAACCATGTGCTAACAGCTGACACTCTCGCCGTGTGTCCTGCTGGAAGAGGCATGTTCAGATAGGAAAAGCCGCAAAACCTAAAACAGGAAACTGAACTTTACTACCAGCGCAGTGTGGAGTTAATGCTTAATGTATAACGCTTAATGATTTATCAAAACATTTATCCCTTGATCATCGATTTTAACACCACGACGCGGCAATACCATCACTAAATTAAAATTAATTTTAATTTATCGTTTTCCAAACTTTTAAATTTCACCTATGAAAATAAAATGTAAACAAAATCTAAATCATTGCCAGAGTAAATAAATTTTAATTTAATTTAAACAAAACAAAACAGCGTCTACTTAGTATACGTACTCCTTACATCAACATTTGAGTAAATTATAGGCCAGTTGCGAGCCTAATCCAATGAACCGTAATCTATTGGGAAGCTCAAAACGCGAAGTATCTGCGTTGAATATATTTTGTGCGAAATTTTGCGCGAGTAAATATTCATGAGTGCGAATTACGAGCGCCGGGCACGAGCACATATTTCTAATTTAATTGTTAAGGAAGCATAAAGATGTCTCCAGAGATATCCGGCGCGAATACCGTCCAAATTAATCCGAATACGGCGGGCTTATTACTTTGAGTTGCTGAGTGCCTGCCGACCGACTCTGGGCGAGTATGTGCTATGTGATGCTTGATAATTTGTTTCACGGAATGACTTTGTCTTCTCATTTTTTTCATCTTTTCGTTGTCAAAGGTATTTTTTGTAGATGGAAAGCATATACAGTAGGTTTCAAATTGTTTGGGACAAATCTAGCTTTATTAAGGAGATCATCGAGGTGCAAAAAATTTTCGGAAAAAGTAGGCTAAACTGACGGAAAATGACTGAAAAAAATTAAAAATCTCTGCGCTCTCGCTCCAAAAATTGTATTTTTAGCACGTCTTTGCACATAAGTCGCAAAATAATTGGTCCGTTGGAACGCAAAAAATACCCAAACAAAGTTGATAAAATTTGCAATTAAGAACGTTCATAAAAAATTAGAAAATTTGACGAAAAATGCTTAAAAAATTAAGATCTTTGCGCTCTTGCTCTAGAAATGGTATTTTTAGCGCTCTTTTGCCCATAATTTGCAAAATAATGGCGCCATCGTGACGCAAAAAATACGTAGACAAAGTAGATAAAATGTGCACTAGAAGCAAACATAAAAAAATAGAAAATCCGAGAGAAAACTCCCGAAAAAAATTAAAGATCTTTGCGCCTACGCTCCAGAAACTATATTTTTAGCGCAATTTTTCACATAACTCGCGAAATAATGGAGCCATCGAGGCGCAAAATATTCCTGGATAAAGTCCGTCAGATAAAACATTGAGTTGATAGATGGCGCTGCAACATCTTTCACTTTTAAAGTACCTAATGAACCAATCGTGACCATTTAAACCAAATGTCTAATAAAACATACTTTTACCATCCTTCACCAAAACTATAGCGAATTAAGTGAATTTAAGCTTAATCTAAAACTTAATATCTATATATTCACCAAATACCTCCCTATGTACAATTTCTAACTTCAATAATAACGAGTCAAATTATCTAAGCATTTGAACTTGCAAATCTAAAGAAAATTTACATGAGCTTGCATCAAACATGCAAAGCACCCGGGACACAAGCACTGCCGACTGAACAAGAAGCAAGAAGCAGGCAGCATTTCAATACGTATGCTAAATCTTAATGGAATTAACCATTTATAAGCGTTATGCGTATATTGCCACTCAGGAATTGAGCAATTCGGAGCACAGTCGGTGCCGCCCTGCCCTTTCTAGCCTACACTAGAGAAGTCCATATAGTCCACGTAGTCTAGCATGAGAATGATGTGACGCAGGAATAATAATGATGAATGGGGTTTTCGTCTAAACGAAGCGACATCGTATATATTTCTTCCCACATTCGCGCGTACAACCGCCCTTGCATCTCCGCAGGTGCTTTGGTTTACGAGGTGGGAAACTTAAGACAACTAAGAAAGGCGTAAGGTGCAAGCGCGTCGCTTGACATATTGCGACACTCGAGTACTATTCCCGTTGTAATATACATAACCTAGTCACTGTATAACACCGGGTTTCTTTGGTTTGTGTTTGTGATAAGACGCGAGACACAGTGAGTGATGCTACCCTATCGCGTCGGGGACTAGCGGATGACAGATGTATTCGCGTAAGTGCTCAGATTATATGCTATCAGAAATGCGCAGATGGACGAGACAAAGATTCTATACTGGGTCCTAATTAGCATTTTCATTAATAAGTTATAAATTCACATTCTGTGTAGGTTGGCAGGTCGGGTTGGTCCGAACATGCATATTTATTAATAATCGTACGGGTAGAATTTCGTTGGGCGTTGACTTTGATTTTGCCTGTGCGAAATGAAAACCTATTTCGGATGTCTGGAACAAAACGTTGGTTAAGTAGATGCAATTTAGTCTAATTAAAGTATGTGACGTTTATATAATGCTGGTAATATTGGTAGACCCGCCTCCCTTTGTTCTTGTTTCTGCACGCGACTTCCGATGTGATTGCATTTCTATTAGGTACTAATAATTAAAATCAGTAAACCAAACTTGGAAATTTATTAATTAAATTTTTAACTATAAATTCCTACTAAAATAGAGTTTATAGAAATAAGTCTATTAATAACATGATCAGTTCACCATCACATCTCAATTCTGATTCATTCTTTCCCCTCGTCTTGTAAACGTGTCATGTCGATTTGTGCCCCAATTGATAATAAATCAATTTAATTACGGAATCAAGCATCAATCAATCAATCAATTGCCACGATTCAAAACATCATTCACGCCCATTGTTAAAATTCGTAATTTCATTTCGCAACAATTCTTTTTCGCCGATTTACTTTATTTTCTCTGCTTGCATCTTCCCCTGGCTTTCATGCCTTTCACCGGAAATTTCCCGGAATATACCGAACTGAACAAAAATTATAACAAAGACATTGTATTACCAGCAATAATAACTCATTAAAAACTTGGTTCTTTTACTTTCCTGCTCTCCCTTCTCCCATCTCTCTTATTTTATATTTCATCTGCTATAATACAAGAATGAATAATATAACAGCGATCAATGTTCATGAATTACTGAGTAGGATATAAAAAAATAAATTCTTAGCCGATAGACGTACAAAGTTCGTCGTGAAAGTACTCAGGAAAAAGAAAAGAAAAAAAGAGAAAATTTGTAGATGGAAGTGAAAGGGGGAAGTAAAGAATGATTTCAGACAACCGAAGATTCCGTGACGCTTTTAAGATGGTGATTAATGAGAGCCCTCTATATAGACGTCGTTCAGACGACGCGCGTTCTCATCATGATACTCGTTAGTTCCTTCCTTCGCGCGTCTTGCTCGCCGAGAGATTAATAACGGAAGTGTTATTAATTAACTCCTCTCAAAAAGTGAACTTTTTCATTCTATTGTTTCCTATCCCTTGCTGTGGTAATATTTTCATCAGTTTTCTTTCTGCAATGACGCAGCATATGTAAATGAAATTAAAAGAAAAAAAAAGCATAAACACTTTGTATTTTGAAACAAAAGGACTTTTTGATTGGAAACCGCGTGGGATTGCGCATACAAAATCCAATTTAGTGTTAGTAAGCTAATCATGGGGTTGAAACGACAGACAGACAGAATCAGCTTGGGTATGCAACCGGAGTAACAAACAACAGGCGTAGGTAGCACAGATAGTACGATGACAACTAATCAAATCAATATTAAGCACTCTATTTGGAATGCAATTTGATCGGGTGGTATCATCAGAAGCAGATTAGAGCCGCCGCAGTCGACGTCACCGCCGCTGTCAGTTGGCATGCAATCCTCGACCCAAATAGCATCAATAGTTTCGAAGGGATGCTAAAGCGCAATAAGCGCGTCCTCGGATTTTATTATGCAAATTCTCGGTGCGGAGCGGACGCGGCACGTCGTGTTAAAGCCGCCACATCGATTCTGGCAATCTTTACCTACTAGGTGCACTAAAGACCTCTTTCCTCGTCTTATCTATAGCACCCTCGTCGCAAGATTCACGACACCGACGCGACGAAAAATTAAAACGGACACAAAGCGCGCTGAAAGCCGAGTCACTAATCGAAAATTCTTTTAATCTTACTAGAAGCCCCAGCCCTCGCTTCAACGCTGAAACTTGCTGCTTTGGTATTTAATTAAATTATATTCTTACTATGTACCTGCTTATATCGTACCTAGCTGCAAAGCAACTTGCAGTTGAATCATTGATTTTATGGAAAACTCATGGCAGATTGTATATACTGCTATAATTATAATTAATTGTGGACGCATGTTATTTATTTAATAAATTTGTAGCGTAATGCGATAGTGACCAAAGCCGAACTCCTAAATCACGTGTTATCGTTGACTTGTGAAGTGACTGCATGTTTACCACCCAGGGACGTGTTTGTTCTACGGGTATGTGTATACCCACAGTCCGCAAAGGGTGGCAGGGCAGTTATGTTGACGTTTCCTAGCGTTTTTCATCTTATTAAAATCGCTTTGACGCTTTAATAACCGTCATTTGCCATCTTATCGTCGTCTAAACCCTGCGACCACACCACACGTATCCACTCAACAGTTTGCAAGCAATCCTTTCATTCAAACTATGTATATAAGTGCGCGTGGGTGGAATATATGCATGCGAATGTGTGTGTGTCGTACATACCTAAGGGTGAAAGTTAACCGACCGCTAACATGTAACTGCTGGAAATAGTCATGCAAAGAACAGCCATCCAGGGTAATTTTGTAGGTTATGACCTAGTACCATGCAATTTATGTTTCACAACTATGCGTTAACAATTTTTCTCTTGTTAAACTTTTAGTAGCTATATGTTTGATACATTTAATAAGACTGCTCGTTGACTGTTTTCCTAGAGGCTCTAAATTTACAATATAACAAAAGATAACGTTTTAAATAAATTTTTAAAGAATGCAATAAATAATTATATTAAAAATAGTCGGTGCTAATCCTAGAAAATGATATAAATTTTATAATTATTATCAGAATCGGCTTAAAATTCTTGGTGGGTTACCTCAACTGCCCGCTTAATGTTACACATTTGCCTCCAGTTACTATCCAATTCAAAAATCTTAAACATATTGCCTTCGTCTAATTATAATCGCATCAATAATAACGTTCAGAGATACATTAATTGCATGCTTATCTGCTTTTAAGGTCGTTCCGCACTATTATCTGGCATTAATGATCGTTAATATTTGTTGCGCTGATCTGCTCTGTATTTATTTATAATTTTTTTTATTTATTAGCAGTTACCAGTCGAAGCAAGAACCGATTAAAATCCTTTATAAAGGATTAAAGCGATAAGAATACACTTTGTCTACTTTGTCTTCTTTAACGAGAAGTAGACATGACAGCAGATGAAGTCGAAGTAGTTCTCGCTTCGAGATAAGCAGATGAAAGATATCCAAGAAAGAAATGATCTGATTATGATTTAATCATTAATTTATGTTCAAATTAATTAGAACTTGTAATTATTATTCCTTTACATAATATTACTGTCCTCTCTGACTATTAATATTAAATATATACTATTAAATATTTTTGTTTGTTTTTTGTTTTAATGAGTTTTTGTTAGATTTAACAATTGCTACGCGCGGCATCTTATTGTTTTATTGTTGATTAAAGAGAGTATTTTTGAACACAGTATGACAGTTTGTCATGCGAAAACCATGAAAAAAAATCGTTAAAGGTAAAGTTTATAAATACATTTGAGGGTGTTCTTAATGGAAAGGCTACCATGTTCATATATCATAAGAAAGGTAATTTAACGTCCAATACTCCATATTTTTTGGCACATGATGTCACAATCAGTTTTCGCTGTACACTCAAAAACGTAGCGATAAACATGAAAAAAAAAACTCTTACGAAGAAAAGTTTATAAATTAATTTAGATGTGTTCCCAAGAGACAAGCTACTATGTTTATATATTAAAAGAAAGATAATTTAATGTCCAATATTCTCATATTTTTTGGCA
>JARJDU010016134.1:0-13750 GCA_030264695.1 Lissagria laeviuscula | reverse complement strand
GAAGAATCAACGCCTTCTGTCAAATCAAAATGCATATCATTGGAGCGAATGTTAAGAGAGTTTATGGAAAAAGTCGGTGAGGATAAAGTCCCATTCAGAACCAAACGAACTCCTAGTGGACGAATTGTACTTATACCCATAAGTACAAGTGCTTCAGTCGGAGATATTTCCAAAGAAATTGAAGAACTTCTTAATAAAATTGGTGATCATAAGTTACCTTTTGATATAAACACTGCCAGAATTGTACCACCTATTGAGGAAGAAACTCCTGAAGAAGTGTTTGAAGAAGCTCTTGAAGAGTTTGTAGAGGAAGTTATACCCAAACCAGAGGAAATGCCAGAGGAAATACGTGAATCAGTATTTGAGGAAGAACCACCTACTGAAGAAGTGGTTGAAGAACCTCCAGAAGAGGATTTAATTGAACCTGCGTCAGAAGTAGTAGAAAGTCCAAAAGTCAGTGAACCTATTAAACCTGAAATAAAATCGCCTGCCAAATTGAAGGACTTTATTATCTGTGAGAAATACGAGACTGATCTGCTATTAACTGATCAGACTGAAATGGGCGCTTTTGCACCCAGAAAAATAACTATTGATGAACCGCAGGTAGCAGTACCAGCAGCTTCAATGTCAACTTGTTCCTACAGCACACTTGACCAACCAAGCATGCCTAAAGAACAAATTGTTCAACCAATTGTAACAAAAGGCTGCTCATGTGATTTCACCAGCATTCTTGCAAAGTTCACCGCCGAACCAACTTATCCTCCAGTAAGCAATAAACTTGATAAAGTTCTAGATAAAGGTAAAGCAATTCCTAAAAAGGGTAAAGTAAAAGAAGAAGAACTCGTGTGCGATTGTGAAGGCTGGTGCAAGTGCAAGAAATGCAAATTCTTGAAAGGTCCTAAGGTTAATAAAGAAGGCTGGCTATGTGATTGCAAAGGCACTTGTAAATGCATTAAGTGTGCTTTTATTAAACCAGAAGATTATAACGAGTCTATGTGTACTTGCAAAGGCAAATGCGAATGCCAAGAATGCCCTTTCATGAAAAATAAAGCTGGGAACGACTCAAAGAAGAATGAAAATAATGCAAAAGGGGATACTACAAAACGAAGGAACCATGATGGTGGAGACAGAGGCAAACCTAAAGGAAGCAATAATAACGACTGCAAGTGTTGTGATTGCAAGTCTGAGGATAATATTAATGGCCCTAATATCAACACAAAGGGTCAAAAGGGTCAACAAGATTCTGATCAGAAACAAGATGATGCCCCCATAGAAAAAAGTGCAGATGGCAATAATGACAAAAATGGCAATAATGACAAAAGTGCTCCTGAAAAAGATATCAGTCCTTGTAACTCAGGAACTTGTCCAAGAACCAAAACCCGTAAAAGCCGAGATCACGGCAGCCATGAATCATTTCGTCAATGTGAATTTAGCTCCGAAACTAAAAAAACCACAAGAACGAGTGGTACAGTTACAAAAGGGACATACATATCGGATAGCCCTAGCAGAGCTAGCAGTATTTCCATAGAACAAGACTTCAAAAGTAATAAGAAGATTAATACAGAACTCGAACGGAGAGAAATAGCAATTGGTGATAGTGTGCACACCAAACGAGCTGACACAAAAACACCTAATGAAACCCCGAAAAGTGCTGATTCCGACACTTGCTTTCAATGCTGTCATAATAAAAACCCAGCTTCCCCTCTAAACAAAAAACAGCAAAATGACACTGTTTTCTCTCCAAAACAACAACATCAAAGAACTAGTGCCGGCAGCAGTCATTCGGATATGCTAAATCGTCATGATTATGAATACACAGCAGATCCAACCCCTCAAATGAATTCCCCCGCACCGAAAAATCCAGACAATTCTAAAGCATTGGTTGATACTATTGGAGAAACCCTCGAAATCAAGAATCAAGTAAATGCTCTACAGAAGTTAATGAAACGAATCAAGTGCAGCTGCTCAGAAGCTGAGAATGTCACTGGCCCAGCTCTTCAGAAGAAAGCATCAGTATTCTCTAATACTTTATCTTCCCTAGAACTAGCTCTAAAGACATTTGAACAGAAATGCCAGACCAAGAACATTATGATAGGAGCATTGAAACATGAGCTGGAAGCGACAACTCCTGTGAATTACAAAAAGAAATTTCAATCTGTGAAGACCATCAGACCGCAAGACTTTACACATGCGATTCTGAATGAGACATTATTGAACCCAATGAATTTAGATGATTTGCAAGCTTATACAAATGGTACTTCGAGTTCCTGCAGACTTGGCAGTGACCCCAGAGACAAATCAAAAAGTGATTCGACTCCGTTTGCTCTGACTGACATTCGCAGAATTGGAATAAATGCAATCCTTGTTAAGTGGACAAGTCCTACCAGATGTGATATTGTTGGCTTTGAGATTTACATCAACGGCTTCCTCAAGAGTAAAATTTATAGTCCGCGACGACGCGCTACGATCATTGATACGCTGGATATGTCCACGAACTTGGAAATCAAACTTTTTGTTATGGGTCTTTCTGGTTCCGATTCTCCATCAGCAATTGCTTATTACAACATATGATAATTTACGTAGTTTTTATATTGACAAACGTTTAGATCAAAATAAATCAGTTGTTTCACCTTCGAATCAGTTTGTGCTTGTTTGGACTAATTTATAGAGGTAGAAACTAAATGGACCGACAAAGTCCAGAGGATCAAGAGAAACAGGATGAATGCAGCATCAAACTGAATAGGAGGCTGAAGGGGTTAAATATACGGTACATAATTGCATTTTTGAACCATCTTTGCTACATCACTGAGACATAAAAAAATGTCTTAGATATATAACTTCTATTAGATTCATATGTGTTTTTGGTTATGTAGATGATACATTTTAATCTAGCTCTCAGTGAGACATATAACATGTTACATCTATGTTATAAACTCACAATTAATAATCTTTACTTTCAAAAAATCTATAAACATATAACCATAGCTACAATTTAAAAAAAGATGTGACCTTGTCAAAGAAAATATTTTCTCCTATTAAAACCAAGCACGTTGACTATATCAAAATTCCAAAAACAAACCTTACAACAAATCGAAAATTATGTCTTCAAATCATAATTTTACAAGCGAAAAATGGAACATCTACACATCTCGAAGCAAACTTTATTTCAGCGATACAACGACAAGCAAGAAAATAGAGCGACCACGTCGCGACAATACCCAAGCAAAGATTCTACAACGGCATACAAAACGAACGCTGCCAGGAAATAACTCACAGCATTCCCTAGACCCACATTTAAATCACGTCAAATCTGCACATTTGAAATGCCCTGAGAATACACCACAGGAATCTGTTTTGCTAACTACTCCAAGGAAAATGGAAACTCTGGATCAGCTCCAAGAACACCTAAATATGCTCGATGCATTTGAGAATAATAACTTTCAACATCCACCTTCAAAGATTGCTATGTCAAAGAAAATTCTAGATAGCACTCCCAAATCTGACAAAATTCCATCTAGAATAAAATCAACATCGTATATCAAAATTCAAGATTCCTCCAATTTCCAGAATGAAATCAGACGAAAATTTACAGGATCTCCGGTTACCCATAATCTGAAAAGTCCAAAAGCTAAGAAAGATAATTTGAATGCTTCAATATCACTAAACAATTTAGATGGTCCTCCAGGTAGAGTTTATAAAAATGTGGCATGCAATCAAGTCCATTGTAAAACTGTTATAAGTGATTTTGTGGATTTATTAGAAATAACCTCAAAATCTAAGAACAAACAGACTTCGGCTAGGAAATTGTTAGCCACGGTGTTTACCCAAACAGAAAGTAAATCAAAGTGTGTGAGTTGTGCTAAAAGAAAGAAAGCTTTAATACAAGTGAATAATAATGCAATTGATTCAATTTTTGATATGACGGATTCGAAAGGGAGTGAATTCGGTCAAATGGTTGATACAGCTACCAAGGATTGTGATGAGTTGTTCAGTATTCTGAAGTTACATGACTACAAGAAACGCGTTCATAATGTGGTTGAGAAATTGTGTGGTACTAGCAATTCAGAATTAACTGACAGTCAGAAATTTACGGATAACAATAGTAATACTCCAGTTGGTGTAAAGCCATTGCCAATTATTGCAAGAAATATGGGAGGTAATGATGACAACTTGCAGCATGACTACATTGATATTATGGATAGTCTGTTTAGTTTCGAAGAGAACATTTACGAAGATTGTATTTTCAAGTGGAATGCCACACCATCATCAAAAGATGATTCTAAAACTGAGGAAATTGCTAGCAACAATAGAAAAATTAAAAATTCTGAGTACGTTCAGGATAGTGAACAACAAACGGTATCAAAAGTAACTAAAACGAATGATCTAACTGAATTAAGCAGCGCAGTGGAAAGAGCAAACAACTTGATTTCACATTTAGGTTCAATCACCAATAAATTAGAAGAATCTATATTGTTGTTTGATAAACAAAATTCTTTATTGGCAAAAGGATCATTGCCTCAAACACCAACAAGTTCATTAAATAGAGAACTCTCTCCTAATAAGAAAGTACCAACTTCTATAAAAACCATCCCCAAAGATATGGTGAAACTAGAAGATTTGATGGACAACTTAATGGGTCATTTAATGCTAGCTAACAGTTCTACACCCTTGTTTCATATTAAATCAGCCTTGACAATGGCTACAGCTGACCTTATAAAAATCCTTCGACAAATGAGCCGCGTAGAAGAATTAGAAAATTCTAATCAGAAAACGTATGACTTACCTAGGCAGCCTATTAGACTTCTTCCTAACTGCAAAGTTCAATCTTCAGAGCAATTGAAACCTATGCGAGGGATGATTAAAAGTCAACAATTAAGATTAATCAAGAGTCAATCCGACTTTCAATTGAGAACTAAAGCTTGTGAATGGGAACAAGATCCCAAAAACCAAAGCTCTAATAGTATGATAACTTCGAATTATTCAACATGCACTAATCTTTCAACAGATGATAACATTGTTGATCAATGCAAAGTAATGGAAAGTAAATATGTTATTAAGAACAAAATAGAAAATGAAAGAGAAAAGAAAAATACGCAAGCATTGCAAACTAATATTTCCCTGGGATCATGGAGCAGTGAAGATCATAACAGACACATTAGGCAGTATACAAGTAAAACGATGTCTACAGCTTCAACTAATACTGAAGAACTGTCTCCATTGAGGAAACAGGTAAAAAAGTCATATGTTGTTGGTAAAGCTTCCAGGAATAGGAGACAACAGCAGATGTCGAATTCACGAAAATCAAAGAAATTCCAGATTTCTCAATTTCATTCAACATTCACTACTAAGAGTATGCAGACTGCTAGAGGTGCCTCATCAAAGAACACATCTTTTGTTATCGTTAGCCAAACTCCAAGCATAGGTGATCTGAAGTACGTTTGTAAAGAGTTTGACAAAGATTCTGCTATTACTATGAATTCACCGAGTACTAGTGCATTGTCGGAAAGTCTTACAAAGAAAAAGGCATTTGCTGCTAATTCCTCAAACCGAATACCAAAATCCATTACGCCATCAATGAAAATTACAAAGAATCCCTATTTTAGTAAGCTGTTTCCCGAACCTGTTACCAGTGATGACACTGTAGGTGAAGATATAACTTCTTTAAATTGCACTAAGGACGTGCCAATCCTTAAAACTGTGGAATGCAATACGGAGAGCATGACTTTTGCAACATGTCACACTAACACTGTTACGGAATGCCCCAATCATGAAAATGCCACCACTAATACTACTAACAACGAGTTTGACTATCACCACACTGGAACACAAAGTATTCCGGTGAATCACATCGTTCAAGAAACAGGAGTTCAAAATTGTATTCTCAAAGTGGACAAAGATATCAGTACAGCTGATATTTTTGAATTATCTATGCCTCCGGAACATGATCATGGCCAAAAAAGGATTTCCAACTTGACGACTGTCACAATATGTGAATCTACAACTAAAGCTTCATCAGAAGATTATATCAACGATTACAATCCGAAATTCAGTGCACATTCTGATGAAGTTTTACACACAAACACCCATTATAAATTTGGTGACTCTGAGATTGCAATAGAAAATGGTCCTGGTGTAAATTACAAAAGTGACATTGACCAAAGTCAGAAATATGTTAAATCTCAATTGGCTAATTCAGTCTTGTCTCGCGTCCATAACACACTTAAAAATGATTTAGGTATTGACTTAAGCAACGTGTCGTGTAAATTTAATTCTTTTAATGCATCCAACACCATTCTGAAGATTGTTGACATTCGTACGATCGGTTCCGATAGCATTTTAATAAAGTGGGAAGTAAATGTAAAACAACCGATTGATGGATACGAAGTTTATGTAAATAATACCTTGAAAACGAAAGTGCACAGCGCTTTTAGGACTTCAGCGGTAGTTGATTTTCTCGAATCGAAAACGACCCTCTTTATTGGCCTTTGTGCGATATCTTGTGGTAAGAGGCTGGAGCCTATCACAAGAGCCACATACAAAATGGTTTAAATGAATGTTAACTAAACTAAAGTAAACTTATAATATTTATTACTGTCTTGCGTCGATTGTGAATTTGGTCATGTAATTAAATTCTTATTTGTAATCAAACTAAAAACTGAGTATTTATTTAAATAGCATTTTGCTATATATTTTTATATATCTAGATACCATGTAATTTTATATAATATATTGTTTCCTAGTTACACCATTGACAATAAGTAAATCGGTTCAAAATTAAATTTAGTTCTAATGCCAAAATTCCAGTTATCATAATTTCATCATGCATAAGAAAAGTCTATATACAAGATCGTCAACTGTACCACATAATGATGTAATCCTTGATCGAATAAAAGCAATCAAATGTTGTTTGAAAACTCCTAGAAGTTCACATATTTCGCATGTTTCAAGCAAATCAAAAAAGAAAGTAGTTAAGCCTGTATCAATTGTCGAACTGAAAAGAATTGGATTGAATAGTTTGTTTGTGAAATGGTCATCTTCAACGTTAACGAATACAATTGGATATGCAATTTTTATCAATGGAAAATTAAAAATCAGGATTTATAATCGTACGAAGAATATGGCAATAATTGATTATTTGCCTATTAATTCATTATTTATTGTTACGGTGAAAGAGATTGGATCTGATGGGAAAGAAAGTAATGGTGGAGCCAGCACAGTATATAAAATTGTATACTAGAAAAATTTATTACGATATCTTAGTAAAATGCAATATGTTATAATAGTATATTGAGATTATTGTTTTTTCGTTCGTTCTCGTTGTAGTCTTGTCGTTTTCTTGATATAATCTTCCCATCGTCTTACCGTTCCCTCGCCATAATCTTGCAGTAAACTTACTTGTTTTTGCAATGATTCCTAATGACGTTTCTAGTGTCTATTGCGCTGTGACCTATTAAGTTATCCACAAAATTGTATACATCTACCGACAATAACAATAATTTTTCACCTCCCAGTTGGGGCAGTATTGTGTTTGCCAGGAAGACGCAACTTCATAAAAGATGTTCGGTGGTTGTGTCCTCCAATCCACATAAAATCTGCAGGCAGCAGTGTTTGCTTTTCATTTGATGAGTAAATGGTATCTCACCTAGCTGTGTCCAGGAAGTAGCCCAATTAGGAGTTTGAAGTCTTCTTTATTAAGAGAATTTATTGCAAGTTCTTACTTGAGATAGCTATCAAATTCTTTGTCTGAGACCTGATTCGTCTCTCCAAAAGACCGTTTTATAAAGCCGCATACCGCATGTTGGTTCTTGGTGACCGCAATCTTGATTAAAATAAAGTCGTTTTTTTGTATCAGAGTAGTTGTGCCGTAACTTCTTCATAGTTGTCTTGCAGTCTCCTCGCATATATTCCGAGTTCTTCTGGACGTTGTTTCCATCTTGAGTGTGACAGTCAACTTCGAGATCTCCCCGTCATTTGCATTGATAACTAATAAAAATTATTCATATTCAGTTTTTTTTTCTTTCTTTGTTTTTCTTTTGATTTTTCTTTCTTTGACCGATAATCTCTTTTCGTTTCTTCATTATCGTCATTATCTCTACGTACGTGGAATGCTAATGCTAATCATTAAATATATTGCTAAGTTAAATATCTAGTTAAATAAATAGTGTCAATTGAAAACAAAACCTAGAAATAACAATGGTGTCATACTAAATTCTCGTTTTGCATTAACATGATTGTTCATTAAATTTCAAGTTAAAATGCCCTAACAACATAAAAATGCAACCATCCCAGAATTCCATTCCACCAACGACTCATTCAACCAAACGCAGAAAGTATAGTCCAGGAGAACTTTCAACGCAATGCGTTCAATGCAACAGAGTGATATGTGATCAAATCAAAAAGACTCCAGTATGCGTGCAAGCTATAGAGATTCAATGTGACATCGGAGCATCTGAAAATGTCGAAGATTCGCCGATTTGCTCAGAATGTCGCTGCACGCCGGGATTCTGCAGCGACCGCTGCCAATCTGCAAATAAATTAGCATTACGTAAATCGGATACATCATTGAGAAAAGAAAACGATTCCGGTCTAGATAAACGCTGCTCAGCACCTGGTTTAAATCGGGGTAGTAGTCCGGTTGTGAGCCAGAAATCGAAATGTAAGTGCACAGGGAAGTGCACGAATGCTTGCAGAAAAACAAAGATGGCGTCGGCTGTGGCTGCCTTAAAAGAGTCGAAAACGAAAGCAAATGCTCGCAAGTCATGCGAAAGTCAGAAATGTGCCGCTGGTTGTAATCCTTGTAATGCAGACAATCCAACTGCAGCGAGTGCATCAATTTGCGTGGGATGTCAATGCTCAGGCGTATGTCCAGTTAAATGCCTAATTAAAAAAATAGGCATTAAGTATCTTATCAATTCCGAGGAACTAAGAACACCGGCAGGAGGAGGTATTTGTACGCCTAGTACTTGTACCAACGAATGCAAACCAAAGGATTCACAGAGTAAATCAATGGCAAAAGTATGCGAGAAATGTGATTGTCCAGGAGTGTGTACTGAGGCTTGCAAGCAGAATAAGTCCATTGCAAAGGTTTGCGAGAAGTGTGATTGTCCAGGAGTTTGTACTGACGCTTGCAAACAGAAAATGGAAGAATCCAAGAAGCCATGCAATTGCAGGAAATGTTTGGAGGAAAATTATGAAATTGCAAATGACAATAAAAAAGCCATAGTTTGCATGCCATGCGCCTGCGTTGGTGCTTGCAATCAACCATGTGAATTAAACAAGGACACTCCAAAATCCCCAAATATGGACCAAGGACCATTGATATGTGATCCTTGTGCCTGTCCTAATCTCTGTAGCAACGAATGTCAAGCTGCCAAAGAAGCTGCTAATACAATATGCGAAGAATGCATTTGTAATGCAACCTGTACACCAGCTTGCGAAGCGAATATGAAAAGTAAAGCTAATCCTTCTCAAACATGTGACGATTGCAAATGTTGCGGAACCTGCAACGGCGAAAACGAGACCAACATAGTTAGCACCAGAAAAGAAAGCAAGAAAGAAGTAAGAATATCAACTGTAGAAACGGAACCAGAACCGTCTCCAGAGACTGATGAATCTGAATCTACTCCAAGAATGACAGGAGAAGAAGATTCCCATACTCAAGTTAACGGAATAATAGAAAACTTCAACGATGAGAATATTACTGATAATATAACGGATTCACCAATTTTAGAAGATGAGAAAAACAGGTCTTCGTGCAATGTTCCAGGAGAAATTATCTGCGAAGATTGCATATGTAGTGATGAATGTAATAGGAAATGTATGGCAGTGCGAAAGATCAAATCCATCAGTGAGTTTCCACCTAAAAATACTGTCTGCGAAGTGTGCAGATGCGCATACTCTTGTTCCAAAGCTTGTGAGTTAGCTAAAGCAGGTAAAGTAGCTGACCTACCTGAACTTAACAATGATAATGGTACCTGCGTCACGCCATTTGGTAAAACTGTCAAATGTGATGAGGAAGACCCTGACTGGGTTCCATGCTTCAATTGCAAGGACAAAGAACCTTGTTCCCCTGAATGTAGAGAACGTAGGGCAATAGCTTACACTTTACCTCAGCCACCAGGTATATCATGCGGTATGCTTGAAACAAAAGAAGAAGTTTCTTGCGCAAAGCCTAAAAGAGTTTCGTGCGTAAAACCTGTACAAACATGTTCTATAGCAAGAAGCTGTGGGGAAGTACAAGCAGCTTTTGATGAAGAAAACCTCACAAGAGGCACTTCCACTCCTAACGCTAACATTTGCGAAAGGTCATGTGGTAGTACTAGAGATACAAAATCATGTGGTAGCGCAATGGAATCTAAATCCTGTGCTGATGCTATTCAAAGCACATCTTGTGGCGATCCTCGTCCCTCTACTCAAAAATCCTGTGGACAATCCCATCAACAAGAGCCTCCGTGTATGCCACCACCATGCGAACCTCAAGCAGAACCTGAATGCAACATGTGTCATAAAATTTGCTCCTTGGTAGGGTCACTCTTTCGTAAAGATAATAATAATCAGGTATGTGGACAACAGGACCCTAGTGCTCAAACTACCACACCGACTTGTGCTTCACCCATGCATAATAACGATAGATGTCAATGCAATAATCTACATCCTACTAATAGCTACGCTGATAAAATGAAAATGGTTTTGGGGCAATTGAGAGCGACGTGTGATGATGCAGAGGCGTTTGCGTCTCCGTTTATTAAAGCTGCTTCAGTGTTTGATCTAGATGTTCATAACCAGCAGGAAGCTATTGTTGCGCTGTTGCACAAATGTCAGCAAAAGGATAATTATATCGATGCACTGATCGAGGATCTTCTCAGACGTTCTCAAAGTAAGGCTTTTAATGGGGTTTTGCAACGATTGCAAGAACCATGTTCAATGGCACCGGATTTTGATACTGCACTTATTGCCAAGGTTTTGAACCGAAATCAGCAATGCAAGACTGTATGCGGAATTGATTTACATAATTTCAAGATTACGAGCATGAAGAGAGTTGGCCCAACAAATTTATTGACGCAATGGACTCCTCCAGATGACACCCGAGTGGAAGGTTATGAAATTGTGGTGAATGGTATGTTGAAGATGAGTATTACACAGAAAGAGCGAGTGTACGCCGTTTTGGATGCTTTAAATTTGTCAACAACTATTTCGATAGAGATTTATGCTATTGCACTAGGTGGTAGGGCTTATCCTAGTGCAATTGGTTATTATGCTAAATATTAATACTAATATTGGATTTAATTATTCAGTAGGTATTAAATAATTAATTTCATAAACTGAATATATTTATTAATTTATAATGCAAAGAATAAATAAATTTATAAATAAATGATGGCATGCTTTGTAAAAACAGATTCTGTCAGAAATATCAAACTATTGCACGCCAATAAAATCAAATTCCCGTTCCTGTTTATTGCCGCTGCTTGAAGATGGAAGCCAAATATAGACAATCAACAGCATTTCATCTTAACACTAAAACCTACGACAAGAAAAATTTCTACGGTGGTAATATGGCGGGAAAAGTACTAGAATCGATCAAAAATGCAAACACGCCACCGGAACCGGTGACCAACAACCGGACGATGGTTTCTAATACTTCGAATAAATATTCCCGACTGGAGACACTCATAGGTCGCTTATCAGACGGTACGATATCGGGCACTAATTTGCCTACTCAGAAAAACGCGACTCCTTGAACCGCCGCTGTCAAAATAACATAACTGACCGTATGTCAGATTATCACCTACGTTACCATCAATTTGATTGTGCAATAAAACATCATTATCTTTAAATTCCTAGTGACGTATCAATTTCTTTCCTTAATCATCCTATGTTTCATTATGAATTATTATCGAAAACCTGGTCGAATGTCGAGAATCAATCCAGTTATTAAATGTAAACCGTGCCAAAGATCAGTTTCTTTGTACGACGTCAGTGAAATACCACAAGAAGGTCTTAGACTTTATAGTCAATTAATTCCAAGTTATAAACAGAATTGTAAGGCCAAATCGACTCAAAACATTGTGAAATTGGCACGTGGTCCAACCAAAGTCTATTCTTTCTGTGGTAAATACTGTGGTGTTAGATATAGTGATCCAAAATATGAAGCAAATGTCAATGCAAATACCATTGACAATCAATCATCAAATCGTAAACTAACAGTGCAAAACTTCGAAGAATCATCTCATAATTATTGTCATCGATCTAAATCAACTAAGAGATTACGTTGCGATAGTAAGAAATTTGTAAATTTGCAGAGAAATAAGTCAATTCAGAATGTGACATCCATCACTGACAAGGTCATACAGTGCATGTGTACCATGGTTGCTGAGAGGGAAATTTCATGTGATTTGTTCCACGATAATGTGTTGGTACACAAATTAGACCGGGCAACTATCACCAAAGTAAATAAACCTAAATGCAAACAATCAATTACTCAAACAGACTCAACAGATAATTTCAATAAACCCAGCATGTCAGAAAACAAACTAGACGATATGTTTGGTAATTATCAGAGATACCTGTTGTCCAAATTAAAGCAAGTTTCTCTAAGCGATAAGAAACCTATATCAATGGTGGAGCTGCTTGCTGTTCTCAATGAAATTATGTTTGACTTAAGGAAAACTACCAATACGTTTATGGGTAAATCAGGAGTACAAACACCAAGAAATACTGTCAAGTTACCACATTCTGATCACTGCAATCAGAAAGATGAGAGAACTGTGTTTGCTGTAAAGTGTTCGCCATCCATGTTTAAAGCAAAGTCTAATCAAGTGATCAATGCTGTTAAAATTTGTGGTGCGGAGAAACCTATTGATAAAGGTAGGTATTTGTCAAGTATTTTGATTAATTTTAGTTGTCTTTAGTAGTCCAAGTAAAGTTAATTTAAAGTGATTTTTTTTTGTAGGTGGATTGAAGGTAAATAGACCAACATCACCAATTATTAGAAAGAAATTAACAAGTGATACGGTCAATCAATGTTGTGATAATACTGTCATAACTCCAAGAAGTAAAATTCTACCAGTTATTGTCAAACATTCGTCGCAATGCTGTTGTATTGATTGTATAACGAAATAATTATTGTTTGTGATGCAATGTATTCATCTCAAGTTGGCCATTTTGGTTTGAAATATGAACCATTTCTCCATGACTGTAGTGTGGGAGTTATAATACATATATTTACGAAATATCTTTACAACTAATCATAAACTAGAACAATCATATATAGTTCGATAGGCTTATAGAAGAAAAACTATAGAAGAGCTGGTAAAATTACAATTTTCGGAATGAAATCATTTGAACTATGTTTCCTATGTAAAAAACGCTGCACAACGAGCATTTTGGCATATGGATCATTTCACATTAGTTTATAAATTACATTTTTCCTAAATATTTTAGGAAGACCTCTCATGATTGAACTGTGCCAAGAGCCTCCCCAATCCAAAATCTACCACTTGTCTTAAAGGAAATATAATTATCTCGTGCTTGACGTTTAAATTGCATTTTACCATGGTTCTACCTTGTTGTGCAACAATAACCAATTTCTTATCTTTGTTATACCCTTTCACCTTGTCTTTCGTGCGTTAGTACGCAGCTACGCGCTAAGTGCGTGGCAGTTCTAGTTCGGTCGTCGCAATTTGTGCAACGGTTTCTATTGTCACATGTTGCAGTTTATTATGAATAATGGATTTATTAATTATTTAGT
>JARJDU010016128.1:0-14509 GCA_030264695.1 Lissagria laeviuscula | reverse complement strand
TTTTGTTCAATTCATGGACATGGACATGAAAGATGATCAGCATTCAATACGAGCGATAATTCCTGTTTGTGGAGAGCAAAATGTAAAACGAGCAAAGCATATTGTAATGTGGTGGAATTGTATAATGCATATTTTAACAACCAATGTAAATATAGTTTGTACTCATGACTAGATGCAAATTATAAAGTTTGAAATTAATATTAAATTGTTATCAATACAGATATGCACAGACAGCACCGAACCAGTAAAATGTGGCTAGTTGATAAGTTAGTAAACATTCAGCGTATATTTTCTTTTATATTAATCATAAAAAAATAAAATACAACAAACAATAACAGAAAACTTGTTGAATCATTTTTCATTACAAATTTAACCATCCAATTAGCGTACCGAAGTTTTTTTACTTTCCATGAAAAGGATCGATATTCTACATGCATTTTTGCATAATACAAAATTGCACAAAAGACCACAAAAATGAAAAACAATGTCATCACGCACCTTTACAATGTAAATACTTATAATACTCCTTGAGTAAATTCCTACAAGCGTTAATACAGAAATAAATCTCTGCATTCTGACAACTTGAGTGCAATTTATGCACACAACATCGAAATGTTTATATATATAATTTTTAGCAAGCACACAGTTTTAAGAATTTTTGGGAGTTGCCTATAAGAGACCGGACCATCCATCATCTGTCCGTTTGTGCCATTTGCGTGACAATCGTCCTTCAAAACGCTCAGTATGCAAGGTATTATTTTAGGTTTACCATTGTTCATACGCCTTCTTAAACTTTAAATTATTCTGTAAAGTCGTAATAAAAACCAGAAGGACACAACACAAAGACACATCATACAAAGAGGTGACATGTCAACAATGTGATAAAAAATTAATCAGAATGTTTAAATTAATGGAATGATTGCCGAAACTCATTTATTATGCATAAATGCAGTTATTGTGGAAGGATATTTTGATGGAATTCTTGAGTGGGCAGTTAATTGATGTGAAGAACTGATGCTAAATATAAATACATAATAAAAGTGGGCAAGAAAATGAGCGTTTCGTTGAAAACTACAAATTGTCGGGTTGTAAACTCGAAATTAGTGATATCAGTCATAAATCAAAACATTTCTAAATAGAATAAAAAACTAAATCATTAGTTTGATATATTTATGCATATTATAATAAGACCTTTGGATGGAGATCGATTGTGGAATTAGGTGAACTGGTAAACAGATCAACAAATTAACGATTTCGAGAGATCATGCGGAAAAAAACACCGAAGCTATTGATTTTATCTCAATCATACCCAGTTTTACATAACACTGAGTGATCTAAATCAAATCGCTATAGATTAATATATTTATTATTAATTATTTTGTAACTTTTTCAAAAAGTAATAAAGCATTAAACGCAATGATGATTATTGAAAAACATAAAATATAACTTATATAGCAGAATAACTAAAAGAATTAATATCAACTGCAACATTATGTATTAAGAGTGCAAACTAAGAATCCCCACTTGGCTAAGTCTATAAGAAAGGTCGTTGTGCCGATGAAGAAGCTACTCGTTGTCCCATCGCGTCGCCGGTCGAGTCTCCATTGCTCCTTCAGATAGTTGATTTTCAAATTTAAAATCTAAGGATTTACGATATTCGCAAAAATTAGTTTCGCGGACCACTTGAAGAAGCTTACTGTGACATTGCAGGTAAGAATATAATTTTGTTGCAATGCCATTGCAATTATACAAACTTAACTTTAGTTGAAATATAAATCTGATATCATTAATATTTTATATATACACACAAAATAATCAATTTTCATATTTAGTATAAGTCTCAGTTGTCTTTGTCATTAAATTAAAATGTTTTATAGAGCAATTAAATTATTTAGATAACTTCGAATCGTATATAATTTATAATTTAAACACAAAATTGTTGAATTATTGAAGAATAATATTATAAATGTATGTATCTGCAGACTATGCTCAGATTATTGCTATTATTATTATAATTTTATTATTTTGTTGATTTATAATTATGATGTTGATTTACCGGTTCATTGCCGAAAACATGTTATTTGCTCCCGAAATGTAAACTAAGCAAATAACTGCAAATTTTTGTTAAGCAAATAAGATATTTTTATTGAACTTTAAATGCGTTTGCAAATTACCAATTAGCATAAAATACTCATCATACAACCAACTAAAAGTTTAATGTGTTTATGGATAATTTGAGTTTATTAAAATCAAATAATGAATATTTACAATTAAGTCAATATCATTTATAAAAGATTCACATACACGTTTCGTCACCGCTCTTATATAAAAAATGAAACTAAAGACTAACATTTAAATATTCTCCTAATAAATATATTATCGATCATAAGCTATATACACATGCGCCCGACCTAACATTATTTACCGTTACATAACAGCTAGATATTAATCCTTCATATTGTTTAACCATAACGTTTTTAGCATCAAATGCATAATTGTATAATTGAAGCACATTGAATAGTAAATTAGATGCTATATTTTTATGTAATTTGCAAATGTGCTGCAATATGACATTAAAGAAGCGTAAATATAAAGCATAGTAAATACAAATTAATTTAATAATATTAGAGAGATAGTATTGAACAACCAGTATTATAATTATTGTAGAGACGAGGTTATTGAGGATGACAGAATACAACGTTAAACGTGAAAATTGTTGCAAATTAGTGACGATTGGAGCGAAGAGCAATTGATATGTATGTTGGACGAGGTAAACGAGGAAGAGACTGAATGACTGAATAATTATCAATTAATTATTGTTGCAACATTTGATGCAAGTATAGCTGCCGTAGCTTATTCACTTGCATTTTTTAATGCACAACACTTGAATAAAATAATGTAACAATAAATAGGCAGAATTCAATTGTTTGCAAATTGTAATTTCAATATAAAACAATATAAAGCATTGTTTAACAAAAAGAAATTCTTTATTATAGTATGTTAACTATAATAATGCATTTTGATGCATGTCTTTTAACCGTATTATGCATTTCTTACATATTATGCATAATATTAACGCATGACTGCACCTCGTAGTAAAACCAAAACTTAGAATATAAACAAATATCGCTATTGTTTTTATATTTATTAAATAAATTCGTAGAGATATATAAATATAATAATTTTTGTGCATGGTCAAATAGGTATCCCAAAACGCGTTAATATAATATTTATAAATATACTCAAAAAATCGTCCAATTTAAATAAAACATAAATAATGGCATTCTTAAGTATATTATGATGTTTTTAAGCAAGCAACAAATATATTTTATGTTGATTTGTTTTGTTTATTGTATAATATGTAATAATATATATTTTAAACTATTTTAACTATTTAATCAAAAGTAATGCATAAACTTAATATAAATATATTTTAATTTTTTGTAGGAACAATGATGAAAGCTTTAGCAATCTTAACGATTGCTTGTCTGGCATCGGTACTTGCTCAAAACAATAACAACAAACAATCGAACACAAATAATGATAAGGTAGAAGGAATTCCTGGACCTAGACCTCATGACCATCCAGGAAGTGGAAGATTATTCCCTGGATTTAATGCTGAGGGTACAGTTTTGCCACCAGGACCGATTCCTAATTACCCAGATGATGGATTACCTCCATTCAATCCATATGCTAGCCCACAATATGGATTATACCCTAATTATCAACCTATTCAACCGCAACATCCACAAGGGTAAGTTGTTTTTAAACAAAATGTATAATGAAAGAAAGAATATATTAGTATAGAGTAAAATAATAACAATAATTACAAAAAATAGCTAAAAGGTTAAATGTTGATAATTTAAAGTCGTCATACTTTAACTTTCTCGTCTTAAATTGGTTGAATACATTGAAGCAAAGTAAAACGACTTTCTTTTGTGTTATTTCTGTAAACCTAATAATATTTTACTTCAGTTTTGTGTACAAATTCCACACATGCAATTCATATAGGTAATTATAGTTTACGTTTTTGCGTGGTTTTAGTATAGCACAAACAACAATTGTCCATAAGACAGACAGTAGTGCTAGTTGTTTTAACAATATAATAAATATAAAACAAGGTACAACATTTCTGTTTCATGTACTATATGTTATTCAAATTCAAAGCACCAATTGTGCATGCTTTCAAGTTAATTACAATAATGAGAACATCGTGAAACTAAAGCATTGGTTTTCATTTAAGTAAAACGCTCACGTTTGCCATTCAATTATCAAAACATTAAATAACAAACAAAGATAAGTATTATTTCTCAATTTGTACTAAGCAAATTATAACACTATACTTGTTTGTTTTGTAATGGCAGGTTTCCAATTCAACCGCAAATTTTATACTATTCTGGATCTGGTCAACCAATTCTGATAAATCCTGGCAATCCACCAGGTAATTTTCTAGTCCCACAACCAATTCCACAACCTGCCCAACCCGTCGATCCAAATATCTTCCGAAATCCTGGTTTTCCCCAGAATCCAGTTTATGTAAGCGGTAGTTATCCACCTAAGCAACCAGTGGTTCCCCCAATCGATAAGGACGCAGAACAAATTCCAGCTATAAGACCGCAAGAAGTAATTCCAGACAATGGTAAGTTTTACTATAAATTTCCACCCACAATATGTCATGTCCTACTTGTTTTCTAATGACATAGAAAAAAAATAACGTTCCAGCTAGCCGAGCACCTACTCATAAATTCCTACTTAATGCAACATTTTCTAGACCAAAATTAACAATTGAAGTTAAAATATACTCTAACACAATAAATGTTTTTCACAGGACCCAAAAAACAGAAACCTCAGAAAATTGAACTGGATGATACCGAAGATGAATCATTAAAACCAGCACGGCCAGCTGAAGCACCTCCTACTCAACCTAAACCATCAAACATCCCACCAAATCGTAATTTCTTGAACCTACGACCAGGTCAACGTTTTTTCATTCTTAACGGTCAACCTTTATTTTCAAACTATCCTCACCTTGGTTATCAGGGACCTAGCTTCGGTCCCGAGAGCTTTCCTCAACCATATATTGTCCGTCCACAAAATTTCTACCCTCAGCAACATGAACAACCATCTCATCATTCGATTGCATCAGATGCGCAACAATTTAAGCAACTTGGACCTCTTGCAAACATTATACTTAGAAATCAACCACAAATTGTGCACCAACATTTGGTGCCTCAAAACTTAAAGGATCAGCATTTTCGACAAAATACCGAAGGATTACCTGTAACCCTACACAATCAAGTTGTAGACAAAGAACTGCAATCGGTTGTATTGAGTCAAATTGCAGCATCCACAAAAGACAATTTGCAATCAAGATATTATGAGAAAACGCTTCCTTTAGAAGAACATCAATCAATTTTTGAAACGCCTACAGCTAATTTCGATTATTATAAATATAATGACGGTGCTGATGATGCAACCATTATTATTGATGCCAAATACCAAGAACCTAATGAAGTAGATGATGGTAAGTATTAAACAGGTTGTTGATACCTAGCAATATCAATTAATTTTTACATTTACAGATGTGGAAACAGAAACTGAAAAGCCAGCAGAATCTAGTGTAGCTGAAGCTCAACCTGGTGCCATTGCACTTGCAGGTGATGGTGGAGTAGCTGCTGCAGGCCCACGAGGTACAGCATTAGCTGGAGAGGGTGGTCTTGCTGTTTCTAGCCCACATGCTACTGCTGTTGCTGGACCTGCCAAAGATGATGCGCCAGTAGACCAGGAAGACAAGAAGAAGAAGCCAATTGCAAAATCAAAGTAAATGATAATTTGAATTCAGATCTTTAAATAAAATATAAAAAAGACTTGTGCTGTACATTCATGATACTGCCGGAGATTGATGAGCAGCAACTCTAAGTTAATTAAATTTTAATTAGCCAAGTTTAGTTGTACGAGTATTATAGATAAGCAATTAATGTTTTATTGACTAATTAATTATTAGATTTATATTTTTAATAAATAATGCCGAAATTTTAGCTATTTTATTTAATGTAATTATTGTTTCTTGGATATTAAAAAACAATTAAAGCTCATTTGAACTTATGATTGTTTCAAGAGTTATTGAAAGACAAATCCAGCAACAAGCAATGGGAATGTTGCATGGATTTTTTTTGTTTGAAATCTACACTTTCTAATTATAAAGTAGATATTTTTTCCCATTATTTAGAAATAGTTTTGAACTTTAAACAAATATTAAAATTGAAATTTTTGAAATATATCTTCTAAGATTATTGTCGAACAAGACAAAATTAATACAAAATACAGAGAGTTATTGAGTCTAAATGTTGTTTATTTTCTTTCAAATTAATTGAAATTTAAATATTTTTAATTAATGCTTTATTTAATTTATATAAGAAGAGCAGCTCATTCAACAAATGTATTCGAGTATTTATTACAAATCATATAATAACCTCATTTAATAACAAAATTTCTGCACAGCTTTCTACTATCATCTGCAATACTCTGACTTTTTAATTTGCAAGTTTCTAGTGACGTTTTATTTATTGCAAACAGTAAACAAATGTGTTTTGTATAACAATTATACAACAATGTACTTATGTTTCAATTTGAAACTTGCAATTTGCGTATTAATATATATACAAACTGAGACTGTACATAGCAACTGTGGTTGCAACTTGAATCGAGAATCAGAATCCACAATTGACAATAAAGCATGTTATAGCAATGAAGAAAAAAACAAATACACAAAGAAGTTCAATGATATTGTTTACTCACAAAGTGATAGATCTAATATGGTTTTAATACCAGGAGGTACCTTTGAAATGGGATCTGATAATCCAGTCTTTGAAACAGACTTTGAAGGACCCATTAGGAATATAAGCATTCGTGATTTTTTTCTTGATAAGTATGAAGTTTCCAATGCTGATTTTAATAGGTTTGTGAAAAGAACAGGATATAAAACTGAAGCTGAGAACTTTGGTGATAGTTTCATATTTGAGCAACATATTCATGGAGATGATGTCAATAAGTACAAAGATTTTAGAGCTGTGCAAGCACCTTGGTGGATTAAAATGGAAAAAGTTGATTGGAGACATCCAGAGGGACCACAGAGCAACATAGAAGGTATATTTAAATAAAAAGAATTACATCAAATATGTATTAATAATATTACTTTTTAGAAAGAATGAATCATCCTGTAATTCATGTCTCTTGGAATGATGCAATTGCTTTCTGTAAATTTATGCAGAAAAGATTACCTACAGAAGCTGAATGGGAATACAGTTGTCGAGGTGGATTAAGACAAAAGCTATATCCATGGGGTAATTTATTAAATCCAAAGGGAAAACATTGGTACAATATACTTAGCCTATGCATTTGATTGGAGCTCACATAGTTATATTTCAGGACAAATATATGGCAAGGAGATTTCCCTAATGAAAACACTGCAGAAGATGGCTATGCAGCAACTTGTCCAGTAGATGCATTTGAACCAAATAAATTTGGCATTTATAATATTGCTGGAAATGTTTGGGAATGGACTCAAGATAATTGGCATGGCTCAGAAGTAAATAGATCTTTTTTAGTAAATAAATGTTTTTTTGTTTATGTAAATATATTGCAGGAACTTAAAGTAAAGAAAGGAGGATCATATCTTTGTCACCAGAGTTACTGCTGGCGCTATCGGTGTGCTGCAAGGTCTCAAAATACCAAAGACACATCATCTAGTAATTTAGGGTTTAGATGTGCTGCAGATGTATAAGGTAAACATATGAGGTATTGAATGTACTTAATCTAAAGGATAAAACTAATCCTGCCTGAAAGTCTTCCATTAGAATTATGCTGTAGCAACTAATTAGAGAATTATTAAAACATATTGTGATTCAATACTACTTTTCTTGTAATTTGTAAAAATACAGTAATACTAATTCTTAAAAGAGTTGTTTTTAGTAGCAATTTTAAATAAATTTCCCAATTGCTGCTATCGAGCTGCGTTTTAAAAGTTATGGGAGGTAATTACATTAAATATTTAGAAGAACAATTGAAATTATTTATAGTTTTCTTTATTATGGAATGTAACTTAACGAAGAATGCACTTCATACCCTCCCAACAGATCATAAACATTAAAATCCATTAAGTGTAGAAAATTAAGATAATAAAATATAGCTTATAATAGAAAGAGCAATAATAATAATTGAAAGATTAAAGTAAAATTACATATTTTTAATGTTGATTTATGTGATGTTAATAATTCAACATAATCATCGCATTTTAATGTTATCGACGATCTTTGCAAATGCATGATGTGCAGTTGAACGGACGGTTTGCGGTAATGGCAAATACTTGTAGAGCATGTAGCCAGTAAACGAAAGCAATGTAATCTTAAAAGTGGCTTTAATTATCTTTGACGTTAACGATTGTGGAGGTATGACCATAACCGGTGCAATGAAAGGCGTCTGATCGATGGGGAAAAGTTTTGTGATACCCAATACATGTCCAATACCGACAACTCCCACGATTTTCAATGGTTGATTAGCTCCTGTTGCTAAATAAATAAATAAACACAAAATATTAGCTTCAATATTATTAATGAAGAAATAACTCACATATAGCATCTGTTTTGCAGGATTGTTGTAGTGAATATGTAAGGAGTATATCGCGTTCATCAACAAAAACTTTACTTAATGTAGGATATTCTCCTGACATTTCTGCAAGTAACTGTTCTAACATATCTTTCCTTTTGCATTTTTCTACATCTTCTTTACTAAAATTCATAAATAAATAAGAATGACATATACATAGAATGTATATCCATTATCAATTACCTAATTGGTTCATTCTTGATGAATAGTAAATGGCATGCAAGTTTACATGTTTGCCACCATGACAACTTGGCTAATGCACGTAGCATTGTGATTGTAATAGGTCTATCACCAAGTTTTACAAGGCAAGGATGTGGAAGAGCTTTGGCTTCTTTCAATGCAACACGAAATTCACCTCCAGGAACCATGCCCATTTCCTTCTGAATATGAGCAATCATATTGTGTAATAACAGATAGGCTATGCCTTGATAAACTCCATTCTTTCTAATTGTATTAATCATTGTTTCTAAGCTAAGATTATTAGCCTCTTCTAGAATCTTCTTCTCATCTAGTGCTAGCATGTAGGTACGTGCATCACACAATTCTAGTATCACAATATTAGGCTGTACAGTTTGAATTACTTTTTTCACATCATCCTTGGACTCTTGGCTATAGTGTCCAGTGCCAACTAGATATACTTTTGCTCCAGTTTCTGGATGAAACAGCAATGAAACTGTTTCTGGAAGATTATGATCAAAATGAGTCATTGTAGCTGTTGCTCCTATATCTGCCTCATGATCCTGTTCACTTTCAACTTTTCCATTGGAATCTGTGGAGGAATCGAATGCAATATCCAATTCTTCAAAGTAATCAGATTTATCTGAGCCAGGTGTTGAGTCGATTTTCACAATGCTATCAGACAGCTCTGGAATATGTACGCAAAGAAAATAATTAATAAATTAATACGGAATAAGCAAATTTACTATCACAAAAATATAATTTAGTTGCTTGATATATCATATACTTATTTAAAAATGCACTTGTCACATATGGAGTATTTTTATATGTTGAAAATAGAAAACGTAGCTTACCAGCGCCAGTTAATGAGTTTTCCATATTTTATTTTAATAGTAATGATTTTCTAACAGAATAAACAAAGATACTAAATCTACTCTAATATTATTAAGTAACAATTGTGGAAGACGAAATAAGTGTAATTGTAAAAAAAAAATAACTACGACGTGCAATCAGCTGATAAACATTGAAATCAGATTGGAATTGAGGCCATTTACACAATAAACTTTAGGCAACGCAAATGCAACAAGTTATAAAAATTATTCGAATTGTCTGTTATTGTATACAATTAGAAATGCATTTTACAATTTTACATAAAATTAAATAATTAGAGAAGTTACATTCAATCAATTTATTTATGTCATTGAAATTTATTTACGTATTTAATATCAGTCATAAAAGTTTAAATTTATTAATTTTAAATTAATATATTAGAAATGTTGGTAGTACTGATTTTAGTTACATTCTTTCGTTTTGTCCCAATGATTTTGACACTGACACTGACTACATTTCAGTAATTTAGCTCATAATTCTTAATTATTATTGAAATGTTTAGAGGCTTAGTAAGTAATACATTATTGTGATATAATATAATTGTAAATTACAATTTACTTGCAGATTAGTTTTCTTATCGGGGTGTACGCTGGGTTATATGTATCACAGAACTACGAAGTAAGTAAATAAAATAGCAACTAAACTATCAACAAAAACAATATTAGTTTTTAAAGTTTTATTCAGTTGACATGTCATAATACATATAAATTATAGGTACCCAAGGTTGATGATCCTACAGCTATAATGAAGAAAATAAAAGATTTTGCAGACAGTCATAGAAAAGATTAATGCATATGTATAGTGTTAAATTTACTAGAAATAAATTACAAAAATGTAACACCACCACCTAAATATTCTAATCTTTCTTGTGGTTCCACAAAAGCCAACCAATCACTTGAATGTGTAGGCAATAAACCCATACTCTGACATTTGTACAATGCTAATCCAATATTAACAAAATTTCCTAAGAGATACACAAGCTTCTGAGCAGCTGCACCAGTATCTTCAACAAGTTTGAATGTGCTGTTGATTGAAAAAAGAGCTTGAATAGGTCTCATGAATAGCATGCCCACCATCATGATGGGGAATATTGAGATAGAATTTCCAGCCATATACATTATAAATAAATTCATTGGGACTTGTTTGATTGGTGCTAGAGCCAATTCCCATGATTTCTTCTTGATCAAATGACTAGTATCAGTTTTCTTAGTTGTTTCAATGTTGGTCACTGTTCCAGATGTACTGAATGCTGGTGGAACAGCCAGAGAAGTATCGCTTGTTGCCACTGCTCGATTGGATCTATTTAATAACAATGATGAAGAGTATAAAAAAGTATTGTGTGTGTTATATTTACTTAGGTGAATCCAAACTCCATTTGTATCGGCGATTAGCCAATTTGTTCGAACTCATGGTTGAATTTGTATTATTGGAAAATATTCTAATGATTTATTTGGTTCTGAATCAAGAATAATTTTTAATAATTAAAGTGACAACTGTCATCCATATCAGCAGGAAACTGTATGTGGAATCACAGTGCTACCAACTTAACCTAATTAATGTCAAAATTTTTTGGTACTATAAAATTTTTCAAATAAAATATTCAAATTTAAATAAATTTTAACTTATATAAATTTATAGCAGCGTATAACACATATTTTTAATATAATTAAAAACGTAGTGGTTTAAGAACTATGCTATCAACATCTATAAAAGAAATTTACCTTTAAAATTAAGCAATTTATGGTATTTTATTATTCATTTTATTTATGACAATTCTTAATTGAAGTTATTAATGTGTATTATTTTTAAACGAACGATACTTTAGGGTTGTTGGGATTTCTCATTGTTGTTCCATCCTATCGTCTAGCAATCATTCAAGTCATGCGCTCAATTCAGTCCTCACTCAATCGTACAATTTCTTCACTTGTCTATGCTTTCATAAACTTTAATCTCAATGATAATGTAAATATCATATTAAATTTATAAACAAAGAATTTAAATGTTGTGTAAACCGCAAACAGTAATTCAAGGAAAGTGCACAAGAAAGATTGCATGATATAAAATAAACAATAAAAGCAAGAATATAAACGAGAGATATACTAGTTGCCTCATAATTTCGGTGATAATCGTCAGTGATAATTGATATTTCGTGCGTATTATAACACTATCATATATAAATAGTATAATATCTATCACTATCGAAATCCTATGAGATAGTTCAGCTCGCAACTATGGTGGAGAAGGTGCCCGCCAAGTCCCACCTTGGCGAAGATGGATTCGCCACCATCAATGAGAAAGCAGTCGACGATATTTCAATTGCATTTTTCTACAAGCCTCATACAATTACGCTTCTGGCTATTTCAATTACAATAGTAATTTATACAGCCTTTGTAAGGTAAATACCCAAAAACTTAAAACTAACCTAAAAGTCATTAAATATCATTGCATTAGTTGAAGGTTCAATGCCGAAGTATCATGTTTCTTGACTTTGACCTGAAATAACATCAGTTTCCAGTCAAATTTGATAGTTTTAGTTTTGCAAATGCTATGGTTCCATTTTGATAGGTTTCCTTAAACACAATGATCACCAAATATCATAAAGCAAGAAAGCGAAAATGACCTACAAACTAATGGACTTTTGCCCTTTGATTATTCGCCAAATTGATTTCTGTCTTCTCATTGGTTTCACCATCTCATGTATGATCTTCTGTTTAAGGGATACTACCACCATCGAGAATAACATATGGGCTGGCATGCTATGCTGCGTTTTCTTCTTCTTGCTCATCTCAGTGTTGGCCTTCCCAAATGGTCCATTCATCCGGCCACATCCAGCCGTCTGGCGCATTGTATTCGGTCTTAGTGTGTTATACCTCCTTAGCATGCTTTTCTTTCTCTTTCAAGATTATCACACTGTCAGGAATATAATTCTCTGGTTGGATCCAAACCTTGCAAATTTCCATATAGATATGGAAAAGGAATATGCAGTCAATTGTTCAGATATAACATTCGAAAGAGTTTGGAGTCACATGGATGTGTTTGCAGTTGGACATTATCTAGGCTGGATATTTAAAGCTATCCTCATTCGACATATGGGTATCTTGTGGTCCATTAGCTTTATGTGGGAGATCACCGAAATTGCGTTTGCACATTTATTACCGAATTTCAAAGAATGCTGGTGGGATGCGTTGCTGTTAGATGTAGTCTTGTGCAATGGCTTTGGAATATGGTGCGGATTGAAAATTTGCAAGATTCTTGAGATGCGGGAATACAAATGGGTTAGCATACGAGATATTCATACGACGACAGGGAAAATTAAGCGAGCAATGTTACAATTTACACCGGAAAGTTTTACATCTGTACGTTGGCTTGATCCGAAATGTTCATACATGAGAATTGTGGCTCTTTGCCAGCTGGTTATATTCTGGCAAACTACAGAGTTGAATACTTTTTTCCTCAAGCACATTTTCGAGATGCCGGCATCTCATCCGTTTGTCATTGGGAGATTGATACTCTTAGGTGTAATTGTTGCACCTTCAGTTCGACAATATTATAGTTACATTACTGATACATCTTGCAAACGTGTAGGAACACAATGCTGGGTTTATGGATGTATTATGGTTGCGGAAGCGCTTTTATGCATAAAACATGGCAAAGAGTTATTCGAACGCACGCAGGCAATTAATATCATTGTTTGGTTGATTATTCAATTGGGTATAACTATCATCTTTGTATCAGGCTGTGTAGTATGTAACAAATATGTGAAGCACAAACAAGAACGCGATAGCCGGGAGACTAGTCCTCGTAAAGTTTTTAAGGACGATTGATACGATCGATGAGTTGCTGGTTATTTAGTGAAATTGACTTTACTTAATGTTAACACATGAGGACAAATGTTATTAGCTCGGATGTACAAATTTAGATATTAATTAAATATAATTTGCATATATTAAGAACAACAAAGATTGCAAATTGTATATACATATATATATTTATTTGAGATCATGGAGTTAATTTAAGATTTATATATTATACCAAATTACATTAAAATTAAATTTTCTGAAGACTGAAGATGATGTTTAGCAGAGTAATAAGAAAAGGTTGGATATTAGTATATATGGGTGCCATGATCAAATGTCCTTGCAGCTTATGATGACGATTTATGATAATTTAGTTAACTATAGATTCGAGTTACCAATTTAAGCAATTAAAGACAAATATTTGTTATAGAAATTCATAAAAATGAAACAAGGGATTAATTCTGCCATGTGCATAATCATTGTAACGTTATTTTTCCAAAATGAAAATCTCACTGTATTTTTTGCTGTATAAAATAAAATTCCAATTATACAGTATTTTAATTAAAAAAATTATTGCTGTATTGCACCAATAAATGTGTAAGTTTAGTTGCCTACATTAAAATTAAATGCTATAATCAATAGTTTAATGTGTATTAGAAACAATCGATGCGTTTTCGTTTATAATTCGAACAGCGCTATAAAATAGTCTTCTTCTGCAGTAAAAAACAAACCGTGTAATAGAGCATTAGGAAGGAAGACAGTAGCAGCAGTACGAGAGCATTATTAAGGCGGTGGGCGTAACCGTCTCGCCACCCCCGCGTAGCTGCCGTCCGCGCGTCCAGCCCCTGTCGTTTTGAGGGCGACGGCAGATCTTACCATCCTAGCGTTGCCGCTCTTACACACCCGCCAACAGTCACAGCATTCAGGAATAGTTCAAACGTAGCATGCTCGTTTGGGGCAGGGGCAGCTGCACGCTGCCA
>JARJDU010016111.1:0-16182 GCA_030264695.1 Lissagria laeviuscula | reverse complement strand
TGAAGTCTTCCTCCAAGAATTCCAGCCATCATACTGGAAAATAAGAGGGGATAATGTGGGGGGTCATTAGTAATACAACTTATATTACAAATAAATATTTATTTAAATAAATACATTACAATACATAACATGTCTTATAACTAAACCCTATCACTAAGTCCCTCGGTGCATGGTTGCCGACCACTGTTGCTGTTGGTTGACCACGCTCGTGGTAGTCGAGTCCCACGATGACTGTTGTTCCTATCCCTCGATGACTTCTTCCTATCCCGCGACGACTGTTGTTCCTATTCCACGATGACTGTTGTTCCTATCCCTCGATGACTTCTTCCTATACCGCGACGACTGTTGTTCCTATTCCACGATGACTGTTGTTCCTATCCCGCCATGACTGTTGTTCCTATCCCACGATAACTTCTTCCTATTCCACGATGATTGATGCTTTTTATCCTCGGGGAGTTGTGCCGGATATCCAATCCCGGCTAACTCCCAGGATGTCCAACGATCACCGGATGTTGAGTCCCACGTTAAATATTGATGAGCCACAGGTGCTGTTGTTCGTCCTTCGTTACAGTGGTCGAAATCCACGATGGTAGTTGCTTCTGTTCCTGATTGAGTATCCCCAATTATCGAACACTTGGCTGAATCCTACGATTTTCGCCGTTTTCCTCCTGCTCGGCAAGTGGTTGCCGATCACTGATGGTGGTTGGGCCACCATTGTCATCGTTATCCAATCCCACAATGACTGTTGTCCCTTCCGTAAATGATGTCGCTTCAAGATTGTTCTGCAAATAATAACTCATGTTAGAGAATTTGAATAAATATTATAATAATGTTCGTAAATACTTACAATAAGTTGTTCGGAGTTCCTCCTATAAGAATGACAGAGCTTCTCGTTAAGTGTTGGCATTCACTCAAGTCCTGCTGGTGTTAGAAAGTCCCACAATTTTGATTTTTTGCTGCTGGTATTGCTAATCCTGTGTTGCAATTAAGTCCTACGCTGGTGTCCCCTGATCACAGTTCTGAAAATAAGAAAACCTGTCAGAAGATTTGAAGAAATAATATAATTATTATCTTAATACCTGATACTAAAGAAAATGCTCCCTCAATTATGGAAGCTACTCGTTTGTTGTTCCTGTTCACTGAGTAACCACTGAGTATCACGATTGGGTCCCCCCACATACTATTGGCTGTTGATTGTGCACCGTTGTGGTTGTAGAGTCACACGGTGACTGTTGTACGCATCTCGCACTGAGTGTTGGGAACCAACCAACCTTGGCTGGAATTGCCAACGAGTCTGACGAGCTCCTACAACCATAGTGTCGCTTTTAAGATTCACAATTAGTTTTGACCAACATAGAGTTCAGTTGTAACTGAGTCGTGCCTTTGCGCCTCAGCGATATTAAAAATTATTTTCTGAATAGCTTAAGTATTAGCCATCCAGCTATGCTGATATTTATTCTGCATACCATTAACTAAGCGTGACGATGAGTGTTGATCTCTACCAAGTTCCGCGTTGAGTGTTAGCTATCAGCCAACAATGTCTGTCAACCGATAGTTCACCGCTGGCCAATTATTATAATTGTGGTCCATCTGCTACCTCGTCGAGGCGGGTAAAGTTGTTGCTGTTAATTTTGCAGAATATAGTGCGGGTGAGTGCAGATATATTTTTCTCTCAACAGTACCGGATTCAAATATGAAACCAACTGATTGAGATCTCCGAACCAAAAAACGAAGGAATACCATATCGTTATTGAATTCCGCGCAATGCCAGGTAAGTTTCCCTCGTTTGTTGATTGTCATTCTCTATCAATTAACCTTGTTTTTGCCGTTGCATCATCATTGTTGCATTCATCACTTTATCAAAAAGGAAATAGGCATATTGGATGATGACTGAATCTGCTGTTCAGCGGACGTAGTAAGTTCGATGATGCCTGGCTCCGACATTCCAGAATGCCTTTTCTTATAATTTAAAACTGAGAAATCAAGAATTAATAAATTATTTCTGTATTTCTACAATAACATTATTATAATTTTCAAACACAAAATCGATTTATTTAAATTTTATTATCATATTTCTATATAAAAAGTTCTTCAATCTGTTATGTTTAATTAAAAGTTCCAAAGAAATTGCCTATTAAATAATATAATGCTTACTCACCATCTTGTTATTATCTGTTGTATAGAATTACAGCGCTGCATCCAGCTTCCGTCGGATTCGGTTCAACTTGTGCAGGTACTGCTAGTAGATGGAAATGCCCAAAGGTTGAATACATTCTGTAACAATCAATTGACAATTGAAAAACAATTTGAAATATACGTTCAATTTTATTTCCATATGTTAGTAATAATATTTGAATTTTATTTTAAATAAGATAAGATTTAAGAAGATGCAACTAATGTACAATTATTATTGCACAAGTATCATTGCCCGTTTACAACATTTGGTGCGTAGATTAGTAGAAACACTGAAAGTAGTGTATTCTTTGTTTAATTAAATTTGTATTTGTTATTAACTATTATCTCGATAGCATCTATTCGATTCTAGATATATTACCATGCAGTCTTTTAAATAATTAAAAGTAATTAATTTATTCCTTGAATGTATCACGATGCAAACCTTCAGATATTTCCCACTGACTAACCAGGCTATACGCGTTATTACGACATTAGTCTTCATATAAAAATTTAACAATTATGTTATTTAAATCAACAACTTATACAATTAACTAATAGTTCATTAATTAGCCTATTTATTATTATGATACCTAAGTCAAAGTGCACAGCGACAGCGTTGCTTATGCACAACCAATGACAATGGCGGATTGCAAACATGACCGTATACGGGCATACGACAAGCGTTACATCTACAAGTAAATACAGCATAAGACAAACTGATTTGTAAATAAACAAAGAAAAATCCAAAATTTATTATACGCCATACACACCTTGTCACATATGTTAGTTATAGTAATGTTCGTATTGAACATTAAAAAGATTACACAAATCCTTGTTTCTCGATCAATTATTACTCGAATATTATCTTAGGAATACTTGAAAAGTTACACACTGCACTATCGATACGCATTTAAAATGTTCATATGATAATTCAGTCAAACCATTATATTCAAGATAGTTAAAGATCACTTTTGCAAAACCGTTGTAGTACCTCTAACTGTCCCAAAGAGAAAAAAAAAAGATGCCGGCGCTAAACTACGAATTATTTCCGCAAATGAACAGTGAGCCTACGGTGTGTACCACTAAAATGCACTAAACAAAAACAAAACATTAGTTTTGAGAGCTGAATTTACGCCTTTCCTTAAAATTCCTAAGCATTTATTCGATTAAGACGGAGGTTACTTTGATCTAACAAACCAATTCAGAAATAAACGAAAAAATCTGGAATAAAACAATGATTTGCCAATACTGGACTAAAAATTTCAGTTTACTTCAAGCAATTCCCTATGACTTTTGAAAACTGTTATAATTTCTTCCAGTTGTTAATTTAATGCCGCTGTCCTCCAGAGACGCGTTTAGTTCAGCCAGGGTCCTAGGCGTCGTGATGCAAAATCAGTTAACCAACTCACGACTTGAGAGAAATTGGAATAAATTTCATGAGTGATAAGTCTGCACGAGGCCCTTTTAATCTTAGTGCCCTAGGCGCTAAAATTGCCTCTGCTGGCCTACAATTTTGTTCTACTTCGATGGTGCTAACCGTCCACGAAATAAACCCAAAAATCTATAAGAAAACACGAATATCACAATCCTGAACCAACATTTTTTACATTCTCTCAATTGTAAATTTAATCCTCTTTGCTCTCCTTTTGTTTTACTTTGACCATGCCAACCGTTTCGGAAGAAAACGCAAAAAAACTGGAAGAAAACGCAAAAAACTTAAAGAAAACAAGAAATTGACAATTCTGGTTTGAATTTCTAAGTTTATGTTGGTAAATATCGATTAACTTTTGAAAACTTTTGTACTTCACTTGGTTTTTAATTTATTCCCGTTTGCCGTCCATTTTGTCTCCGAAATAAATCAATATATACGAAATTCTGAATATATTTTGATCAATTTTACATACATTTGACAAATTATCTAAATTTTACGGAGTTGTAAATTTAATCTTCCTTGTCGTTGTATTTTCTCCACTTTGATCGTGATAACCGTCCCCGAAATAAACACAAAAATATTAAGAAAAACACGGATTTCTGAATTTATTTTGAGCCATTTTGCGTTATATTTAAGGGCTTTTGAAATTTCTTCTAGTTCTAAATTTAATCCTCTTTGCCGTCCTATTTATTCAACTTTGATCGTCCCAATTGTTCCCGAAAAAAACGCTAAAAACTGGAAGAGGAAACAGAGATTTATTAGAACTGAACCAGAGTTCTGTATTTATTTTGAAAAATCCGCATAATTTTTACTAACTTTAATAACTTCTCTCAGTTCTAAATTTAGTTCCCCTGGTTGATGGTGCCAATTGTCCCCGAAATAGTTTTCTAATACTAGACAGAATTTCTCAATTTATTTCGGACAATTTGGCATGACTTTTATAAAGCTTTTTAGTTCTTTCCAGTTGTAAATTTTGTCCTCACAACTAGTTTGCAAGATATAACTAAAAATCGGACACATAACTTAAGTTTCAAAATACAGGATCGCTGTTTCCGATTTAATTTCGAGCACTTCCGGGTGATAATCCTAACTTTTTATCTAAATTTCTTATTGCAATTTCGTTCAGTTTCAGACCAACTTTTTTTCTATTTTTACCTTTCACCACTCGTTTAAAAATATAGCATAAGATTTTAAAGTTTCTGCGCGCTAAAAATATCAAAACTCTTTGAAATTTATCTTGATTTAGCTCTAATGTGAATTTATGCAAGGCGGAAATATGCGAAAATAACTACAAACGGGCGAGAATGAGTAGGAAAGCATAAACCTGTAGTGCCAAAATACACAATTTGTTGTTTGGTCATAATTTGTTAAAAATAAGTAAATTTTTATATTATTTTTAAACTACATGGCAAAATTTCCCGCTGCCGACTGCAATAATTTAATTGCTTAAAATATTATTTATTTAAATTTATTACCTTTTCAGTAGTTTGGTAGTGGTGGTAGATTGAATCAGATACTAATCAACCTGAAAATAATAAAGTTAAATATTAGCATACCATATTATTACATTAATGATTAATGTTAGTATGAATGACTTTGGATATATGTATATTCTATTTACCTATCAATGTGCACTATTGAATTATTTTTCTTTTTGCAAATAACATGTCTAGCTAGTTTATTTTATTCAAATATAAAAGTTTAATGGGGAAATATTGATGTGTATAAGCTACTGACCGGCGAATCGATTGATAACTGAAAGTGACAAACATATGCGTAAAGTGGCAACACGATTTGCTAATCGTTATGTATTATGAACAAGAGGACACACAACTTTCGTCTCTATTACATATTGGCAATAAAGTCTAGTATACATTAATTAATATATGGATCTTGTGTTTTCTACCCTTTTTCAAATGACAAAAAAAAACTCTTAACTAAATCAATGTAGTTACAACTCTGCAAATCTCTATACTTTTACAATTTAAAAACGTTAACCATACGGCCATAATGGAGATTTAAGTAGGTTAGGTTCTTGACTAAAAACGAAAAGATGCAGTTGGCGATTTCTAAAGCACCACCGCATCCGGCAGTATCCAGGGGCTGCAGCAACTTCTCGAAAACATTTGTAATCCACACGGGGCACACTTTGATAGCCACCGAATTCGCGATTGCTGCACTGGCTTAAAGCATATGCATTCGCAGTCACTTCTTATTTGCCAACACGAATTTGCGTAAAACAAATGCATTCACAATTCGAAATCACGTATTTATTTTATTCTGATTCACACCCCCACTGTAGTAGTTTAAATATTAGCTCTTAAATTATTTAAATACTAGTTGATATATGAATTGATTCAATTGCTTCGGCGAACACGTTTGTTTCTGCAGAACTGTGTGAAGTCGGGCAATGCGCGATGGCGACTGAACCGGTCGAACAAAACGTAAACAAATTCGTTAAGCAAATACGTATTGCTGCTTGCTTGCATCAATAACAATATTACATCCAACATTAGAAATTTTAATAAAATTATTAAGAAAATTTTAAAAACTTGAGATTGACAGAGATAGACTGAAGTAGCTAGGTGGAGGTAAACACCTGTTCCAGGGCGCAAAACCCGGAGGGCGCTAAATCGATGAAACTTTCTAACTTTTATGTTTTATAGATTGACAAAGCTCAAATTAAGATGATACAAAAAATTTAAATATCATAACCGGTGGAAAACTCCACTCAGTCGCGGCGAGGATAAAAAAAAAGTATATTTTTTGATGCAACCCTAGTTACGCCCCTAGTCCCCAGGCGCTGAAAACCCTAGCTACGCCTCTGGACATAAACTGATACCATTCAAAATTGAATAATTCGAAAGATGAAAGATGCTTTATGCAATAAATCATATTGCAAACTGAAACTAAGAATTTCGGAAGAAGGCAGTAAATAAAAAGGAGAAAAGCAGAAATATAACGAGAAAGGTTAACAGATTTGCTGTCTACATGTTGGGCAGCAAAATGCCGCATCGCAGGGTGCAGATGTTGCCTCTTTGAAGAAGCGACGGACGTATCTAAGAGGATGGGAAAACACCGGAGGCGGCGGTGGCGGCAGAAGAGGTATCAGCAGGAGCGTTGGCATTCCCTACATTTGCCATATCTAAACCGGGATATCTGAAACACGCCGAGAACGGAGGATACACTACTTGCCACTGCCACTGCCGTTACCGCCACCGCCGCCATGTCATGTTAGCACTCGTGTTTATTACGACGTCAACATGCTGTTGCGTTTTAATTACGCGTTTAATTAATTATTGCGCTATTTGCATGCGCGTTGGGCAAACATGCTTGTACTACCTATACACAGTACGCACACAGCGCATATTAAATGTCAACAAACTTAAAATGTTCAAATGTTCTAATAACTGTTTGAAAATAAATACTATTTGCAATTATTTATATAAACTATCACCGGTTTATTTATTTAAAGATAATGATAATTCCCTATAGGGTTTCATGGTGTACGAAGCTGACATTCATTGACAATTGAAGCTCGAGAGCTTGACAGTATTAATAATAAATAACCTAAAGCATAGCTAAATAATCCACCGATCAATTAGCGGAAGCTATCAAATATGTTGGATCTAATGGCATCGGAGCATTTTAAATTCGTAAACATGCTATGAAGCGACCCACATTTCTGTTGTCTTTCGGATCACTTCATTCAATAGCCTATTTCCCGAACGCGATATGCTAATTTTCAACGCTGATTAATAAAATATATCCATTAGGATTGCAAATTTTCACTACAAGTATTTGTTTGCAATGCGATTGATAGTTAAAACGCTAATTAAAACAATTGCTGGCTGTTATTCTCTTTCATCAATTTGCACATATGTGCACATCAATTAAACAGAATTATTTCTGTCTATAAAATGAAATATTTTAATGCAAAAATTTCTACCTAAAAAATTATATTATAAAGATGGATCAAATATACACAAAAATTTATTTTGCAAATTTTTTTTTTTGTATTAGAGAGGCAATCATTAAAAAACTCAAATTTCTTGACATAAGCACTTAGTTATGTAATACATTTTCCACATCAAACTGGCATTTTTTTGGTTCCGTCATCGAAGAAGGAGAGAGACGGGGATAAAACCAGTTGCGCACTATAATATTCATAAAATTTCTTGCAAATGAAGGCGTGCGCCCGGCTTAAATCTTAATCGACCAAGCAACCAGTTTCGTAAATCTACACCTTCACAGTCAGGTGCTTACCACTGGCATAAAACTTTCTAAAAAGGACGAAATATGGCCGTAAATGAAACAAATGATTGTCGCCCCAGCACGAACATCACGAATGCGTTTTGGCCGGTGCTTTTTTTTCGATTCCCAAAGAGAGATTTTGATTGTTTTCCTTCATGAACAACGGACAAGCAATGCAGATTACTACAGTCACCTCCGTGATTATCTGAACGCTGTTTATTGACCAAAAAGATTGAAACAACTCATAGGATGTAATTTTGCTTTACTACAATGCGCATATAGCTGAACGAACGCTACAAAAATTAGGAAATTTTTTTTGGGAGTTTCTTGAACATCCCCTATATTACCCAGACCTTTCTCCATGTGATTTTCACATGTTTGGGCCAGTCAAAAAGACAATGAAAACGCGAAACAGTGGAAACGTTAGTGCTCAACTGTTTTTATACCTCCACCAACCCGTTGGGGTAACTAGAGTTGTCAGCACCCGGAGAGAACTAAAGGTTTTGAGCGAATTGAACAATTCTCAAGCACTCTTTCTTCTAGAAATAAACATTTCTAAACAGGCAGTCCATAACCGGCGGTCATAACCCAAGTTTTAGGTCTCAGTTTGGTGCCCCGCTTAATGCTGCGCCCGGGGCCTGATGTCTCCTTTAGTCCTCCACCTCTAGTTACGCTCCTGTGCAAACCTTTCTACGATAACAAGATCAAAATGCTCCCAATTTGATAGAAAAAGTATTACAAAAGCTAGTTTTAGGATTTTTTTGATAACTGCCTATTTTTAAATGACTTTATGATGCTCCTCACCCCCTCCTTTTTTTCTTAGATCACGGATTCAAAAGCTTTTAATTCGATGGGAAAATGTATTACAAAGCTAGGTGAATATGTAGAAAATATGAATTGTTTAATTATTGCCTATTTTGTAATTAAATAAGTTGAGAAAATAAATTCTCGTTTATATTTGATCCACCCTCATACATAAAAATGAAAACTTAAAGTAATAATTTAGTAAATGAAAGTAAAGTAAAAGGGCGAAGAAACTAATTAGTTAGCATAGCGCAATCGAGTGAATCAAACGTTAATTTCAAGAAGCCAAAGTGTGTTATTGGAGTAACAGGACCCTATTCTTCGAATCAAAGTATGCCGACGACGTCGATTCTGACGAGCGTGGCGGGGACATTAATTAAAATCCAGGAGAGGCTTCACGCTCGAATTATCGCCGCACACATTTCGAACGCGTCAATTATTTCATCGCTGACTGATTGACTGAATGACTGCTTTATCAATATGCATGGCAGCAATACAAATGTGAACCTACTTGTATGACGGAAACACAAGGTGTCATAATTAATTATAAAATAAATAAGTTGAAAAATTCGAAATTATGTAAATTGAATGAAAGAAAATTGATTTAAAATTAAAGTCTTACTAAGTAAATTATTAATGCTGTGAAATTTCCCAAAAATTAGAAGAAATTTCAAAATTGAAATCTCAATCTAATTATTGTTACAAAATCCAGCACGTTTCAGCAGGAAGGTTTTTTGTTTGGTTTAAGGAAAGAGTAAGTTCACGTCCGAGCATTGGAGGATCCTACTAATTTCGAGTGGCAAGGCGTCCGCACGATACCCGCACTAGGGTTACCAACTTTTGACTAAAAATCTTACCATCAGACGTTTTTCCATTTGGAAATTTCTAAACTAAAATAATTATTTACAGATATTCTAAAATTGATTGTGATAACATTTAGATGAACATGGTTTACTTGCTAAAAATTGATAATATAATCTGAGGTATCTGGCCACCTTAAAATACTACCGGATCTAAGCTTTTCGCATCGCTTTCCCTGTCATTCCGCCTGCAGTAACCTTGTGCCACCTACTGCTACTCCTGCTCCTGCTCCTTTTCTTTCCTTTCTCTAGTGCTTCCTTCTCTGCAACCTAGTCCTCAACCCTCCGCAACGTACGTGGACGCAATGTCAACGAAGCCCACCGAAAATCAACTAACTACGCTCGACCAGAGGTTCCTTTTGCCACTGCGCGATTAAATGGAATGAAACAAAACGAAAATGAAGTGAAAAGTTCGAATTAAAGTGGATTCTAACCTTTTTGTGCCCGCAGCTCAAGCAAAATTCAACAAAAAGTTACGAATTAAATTTATTCATAGAATATCATTTGAGTATAGAAGGAAGGAGTTTTTCAGTTTATTTTAAAGTAATTTGCGGTCTCCCAAAATTCGTCCATAGTATATTTTGAGTTTGTCAAATTGGAAAACTACATACAGATTATCATAACTTTCTCTTTTCTTCAACACCCTACGAAATGTTTTCAAAGTTTTGAGAGTTTTCCAGTATGTGAATACTTTTTATAGAATATATTCTATGACACTTGATTTCCTAAGAAATTCACTGAAGCGCGTCAAAGTTGCCAACTGGACTTCACTCGACCGGACTAGACTAGACACTTCTTTATATCCATATAGATAGATATATAAGATCGACAGGAAAAATGTTAGAAAAGTTAAAAGTCACCTGCTTTCAGAAAGCAGTTTCCAGGAAGAGTTTTCTTAAAGTTCTTTGCTCGAAGGGGGAGTTAGTGGGCGTTAAGATGTGTGGAAAGAGGATGACGATCTTTACGACGAAAGTTGGCTCGATATGTGGAAGCGTTTAGTGTTCGGCGGCGGAGGACACTTTATCAACGTCAATTCAGCATTGCGCGTTATTAAAATCGATGGCGATGGCGACCGCCACGCGAGAGAGTGCCAACGGCTTTCGATTTGATCGAATGCCAGCACATGAGTATGAAACCACCCACGTAATATTTCATTTTGTAATAGAAGAAGTATAGAAGTCCATATAAGAAATATTTCTTTAGTAAGAAAAGTCAAAAGCAAAATTTTAAAAATATAAAAGTAAATATAGAAGTTAAACCTAAAGTTTTGGTTATAAATTGTATAAGAGGTTTCTTATTACAGGTGATTTATAATTTAATTTATAAAAAGTGAAAATTTTTAATTAGTTTATTTTAGTGAAAAGAAAATGAATTCATCAAAAGAAATGTAACGGTTAGTGCCATCTATGGAAGCTTTACTGAAGTAAATATTTGTAAATGTTTTAGATGTTGAAGGAAACTGTAAAAAAACTAGGAATCAATAATGACGTTTCTTGTTCTTTAGCTACCCGCTAGATGGTGACTCTACTAGCTTAGTATATCTAAAAACCCGTTTCCTAATTTTTCTGTCATATCTCTCATATTATTTAATAATTATTTGATAATATATTAATAATATATTAGAAACAACTACTCACCAGTAGAAATTGTATTTAGTAAGAGGTAGAGTGCATACACAAATTTTATCATGACAATGCATTTCATAAATGAATAAATTTTCTATTATTACTCTTTACATACTTGAGCATATTCTCTACGTCACCTCTTCTAATGCATTTTCACCCTCCACTTTACGCATGATCCGGGGATTTGTGATAGTGCCCGGAAACACTATCACAAATCCAAATGCAATTTATTTCCATTATGGGCGGATGAGAAACATTAAATTTATTCCATTTATTTCATGACGGGCGCGCATTTTCCGTGCTCTTTTTCCATCTATTCTCTACAATGTCACCATCTACCCTTTCTTCTAAACTCTTCCTCAAATACAAAAATATATCAAACAACAATTTAAAATTAATTAAACTGCACAAATAAAATCAATCACAAGTTTCGCCCAATTTCCCCAATTCAAGAAACCTATTGCAAGCTAACCAAGCGCGAACAAGATAAATAAAAATCAGAATCATTGGATAGCTCGCTTCGGTAAAATCTAATCACGAGGGAACAAATACAGCAAGGACAAATGACACGTGGAATGTGGAACTCTCAAGAATGAGTGAGACGCCGAAAGCATGTTAAGTACGAGTCGAGACTGGTGCAGCGACATCCTACGCAGGAGGAAAAACGTTGTAATTAACTCGGGTCACCGCATCTTTGCTAGTTTCCGCTCACAGCTTGCTTTTTTCTTTCATCGAATCAGACGCCAACGCCGACAACGAACAATTCCAATTTGGAATTGTAAGGATCCATAAAAAAGAGTGAAAAGCGCCTGGGAGATCTATCCCCAATCGGGAAAAACGAGATTTTCAATTTGTTGTTGGTATTGCTTTTTATTCGAGAGCACAAATACTATACTTAATTAGTTATTTAAAATAATAAGAAAAAGGTTTCAATTTATTGGAAAAAGTTGCAAAACGTAAATCATCATCATCACTATCAGCAAAAACTAAAACGAAACAAGAAATACAAATTGTAAGTCAGCCTGGAAGAGCCTGAACTAGTAGCAATAAGTACGCGTGCACCGCGAGCACGCGAGCTGTTCGCTATCGTAGAATAGAACCAGAAAACAAGAAGACACGGACAATAAAGAAAAAAGAAAAAAAAAAACATGGTGAGAAAGAGAAAAAATGGCAGCGGCAACAAGAATGAAAGGAAAAAGGCCGTGTCTGTAGCACTTTCAGTTGTCTAGAAAGCACGAGATTTCCTCGCTTCGGACGTTTCACCGACCGCCCTATCCCCTTCCCACTTCTACCCTCATCCTACTTAGCACCTCCATGCGCATCCAATACAACCCAAACCCTTACTTCTTCCCGGATGCATCCATTCAACGAGTCCAGGTCTAGGCACGAAGCACGAAGCACGATGCCCAAATACACAACATGCCCGTGAAGAGATCTTTTTAGACGGAAAGAGAGAAGTTTATACAATTTCCCGCTATCTTATTAAAACCATAGAAATTAAATCTCTAACCTATGCAACCAAATATACTCTCAACTAGATAAATCGTCGTTAATTAAGCTGTAATTAAAATTACAATTTTCTAAGTTATGGTTTGATAGTTTCTCCGGACACTTTGTATATGCAGAACGAATTCAGATAATATACAATGCAAGACAAAGACGACCACATATTGGTAGCTTTGTTCAGCAGAAGCGTGCTGAACGTAAGGACGGTTGAGGCAGGGAGCGACGCACTTCGCGGTATGAATGGACCGAGCAAGAGGCATGGAGGGTGGAAGCAGCATCGGCGGTGGTGGTGGCGGCGAGGTATAGATCGAACTGGGCGCAACGGATGCTGCGAAGAGAAGATCGTGAATTGGTTGGCGTGAGAGATAGACAGAGAGGCGACAGAGTATGTGGCGGTGGCGACGGTGGTGGTGATGGTATGGCTAGTGCCGTCGGGGGCGCTTGCCACCGCTGGAGAGTGCACACACGGTGCTCATCGTTCGTCGTCCGCGCTACGCGCTTCACGCTCCCGGCTCGGAGACTTCGACTCCGATTTCGGCGCTCACGTCGGTCGCGAACACGTTCTCGCGGGGGTGGCGTCGAGAGTGTGCGAGTGTGAGGGCGTCTTTCCGGTCTCGAGGTGGTCATGTTTACGCTCTGCATGTCGCGAGGACCTCCTCATCGAGACTCGAACAATTGCAGTAAGTTGGTATAATAATTGTAAACAATTTCATTAGGAAGATACTTTTAATAAAGAAATAAATTATCCTTCATATACCTATTGTCCTAGCAAACTTAATTTGTACTATTTTTAAATAAACTTTTGTCATTTTACATTCATTGCATTTTTTTAAAAATAATTCTCATGAAATATTTTATTATCCTTAAAAATAAAATGTTAAGGATACTTAAATTTATAGAAAATCTAGAAATTTTAAATTAGAATATACATTATTAAATCAGGACATAAACAGGATACACAATTTGCATCCCCACATCCGTCGCTGTAAACAGGATAATAGATATCTAAGGAAGAATGCAATTTTATAGCCAAAAACACAAGATTGCATCCGGCTTTCATCCATTAAGAATTCATAACAAACACGAGTTGCACTGCCAGATGTCAAGCAAGTTATCCTGGATATGGCAAGATATAAAAATGCACGAAGGATGAGGCGAACGATGGAAGCGCGAAATGCGCATGACACATATCCTCCGAGTCAACCACCTGGCGACCTGCATTCTATCTTGTTCGCTCGGATAAAACTCTCTTTCGTTCACTTTCTCACCCTTTCTGGTTCACGTCCAATTCCTTCTTATGTATTCACAATATCTATGCAACTTGCCCTGCCAAGAAGAACGGACTCAACTCTTTTACACGATATACCTGCTCACACAGTTGCATAACACATCTGGAGTGTTACCAATAATGATTATTTATGCATAGGATGTTGCACACTTTGCGCACAAGCATATTTTGCATTTTTTATGACTGGTAACCCTATAACCAACACAAAACAATCCACCCATTGAACACAAAATTAAAATTGCAATAAGTTATAGATTCATTGCTATCGTTACATAATTAAATTATATCTAAATGAGCTCACAAGAATATACTAGTACCAGTGAATTATAAACCATAACGCAACCATTCTAAAACATGTTTATTATAATTTAGGCTCCTACACAAACAATGTCATGAGGCAACCGGTCATCTTTCTTGTACATTAATGAAGTAAAGATTGAAAAAAAAATCGGTAAACTGAGCTGCCATTAAGCGCATGATGATGAAAGTCTTTTTATTTCTAGGGAGGGAGAGCGTGCTGAGAGAATAAACAGTAATTTTCCATACGTGAGAATTGACCTTGAGCAGACAATAGTTATACACAATTGTGTGTTAATGTAGCTCCAAACGGAATTTGCTCCTCTTAGTTACGCCACTAAATTTAACTTTTATGAATATTGTGAAGTTACTTGACTAGTTAATACTTGGAACATAAATAACAATTACTTTTTCTTTTCGATTCCTTCGAGTGACCGAAGAAAATGTTTTTTTTCCTAACTTGATAAAACTGGTTAATATAATCTAAGTTCGTTCGAAGAGAAGAACCAAGTAGATCTAGGGTGAAGTGGAATTGATGCAAATGTAATATGAAAACAAGAAATAAATGAAATATGCACCGTTTCAACGGGAGCAAAAGACTAAAAGAAATGAAAGAAAAACAAAAATAAGAAACAAACAAGCAATGAAACACGAGCGGAAAAAGAATGTACAACGACTGAGTTATGTAACTGTAAGCATACATATAATTTATAAATTAATAATTTAACTTTATAGTTTTACAATGAAGAGTATTGTTGTCATTTTTTTGCAATATTAACATACATATATGTAGTAACGTATTCAAACTAATTTCACAATAAGTATATTTAAAGTTAAAAATGGCTTTTACAAAGCTTACACACAATAATTATAATACATAAAATACGAATGATATATAGGCAGATTGACTTTCGAATACGTCGAATACTACAACTCGAAATCTACTTATGAACTACCCTCAGATGTTTTTTTTGATTTTTTTTTGTTCTTTTTTTGATGGGAGGCTTTCCTCTGATGGGACAGATGGTCCCTTATATACTTTCTCTTTCTCTTTCACAACTACTACTAAACTTACATTCTAGGTATAACGCAAATTCAGCCTAAAACTAACATAGGCAACACGGCTTTCTCAACCGCTACATATATTTATACGAAAAATATTGTATTAATAAATAAATCATATAAATATTTAATAGAAGGGAAAATCTGTTGACGCGGTGAGAACGATTTGATTGTAAAATTTATACAATTTAGTTACGAGCCCGATTTCTTGGCTACGTAACAAATTGCCTTAAGGAATTAAATCATATAAAGAATTTACGTTAAAAATAATATATTAAATGAAACAAAAAGACAAAGTTACAAATTCGGATAAACATACAATTACCCGTTCCAAAACAAATACAAGTTGAAGTTACAAACACAAAGACCAGTTAAAGTTACATTTAAATGACAAGTTAAAATTACAAACGAAAATAAACATGGAGACAAAGTGAGGAAACTTGGGGCTGTTAGGACTTATATAAATTTGGAGGTGATCGAAAAGGAAAAGAAAGTGATCTTTGATTGGATAAGTAGTGGGTGGAAGCTGAGCAACGATTGGAGGAATGGATTTAGAGGGAAGCGACTTAAGTTACACACACACATATATACAAACATTTTTGGCATAATTACCCAGGTGCATGCAATAAATACAAATATTCTAGCCACAACTGCAGAGATCATAAAACACAGGCCGTGGACTAGGATTGAAAATAGCAGCCTGGGCAATAAAATTATAAACCTACGTGGTACATTGAATAGCTGAGAAAATTACAACATGAAAAAGAAATAGAAAAATGACAGTAAAATAAGTATATACAATAAACATAAAATTAACTATTGAAAAATGACAGCAAATAAAAATATCAAATAAATCAGCACGCCACAGCACTGAAAGTT